>JAHWFP010069942.1:0-35908 GCA_023313725.1 Lithobius niger | reverse complement strand
GACTCCGGAAGTGAGTTCCATACCTTACCACTCGCACCGAGAAGAAACAACTTCTACAATTCAAGCGTGCTGGCAACGGTATAAGCTTGAACGAGTGACCTCTTGTGAAATTCACATGATTGAACTCGAAGAATAGAAGTGCCAACGGCAGAATTCCACGCACTATTTTGAAGGTCAAGACGACGTCGATCCGCAGTCGCCGCAGCTCGAGTAATTCAAGATTAGCAATTCCAAGACGCTTAATGTATGGGACATTGTTCAGGCCCGGCAGGGATTTTGTGAACCTCCGTTGGACCGACTCTATACGGTCGATATCCCGTAGTAGTGACGGAGATCAAACCGGGCTGGCATACACCAAAATTGGAGTTATATTGTTAAAATACTTTTGATGTTGTCCGGAAGGGGCAATCTCTTATGTCCCTTGTTTGCCGTGGGGTATTTTCGAAACGAGCAAGAATAATGAGCAGTGATGATTGAGGCTGTAAGCATCGTGCTCTAAGCAAGTAACACACTGATGAAATAAACATTTGGCATTGTTAGTTGCTATTTTAAAAAGTGCTTATTTCGATGATACGAGGTGTTTTGCAAACCGCCCGCATTTTCCCTCTTTCAACTCAAAGTGCGGGCATTCTGTGCAACATTGGGTTTTATACATTTTGTGCCATTGTTTCTGCTGGGCCGTTTATTGCTGTAATGGGCATTAAGCAGCAGGCAACAGAACAGTTTTTAAGACCTACTGTTTACTGCAGTAAAATTGGGTGCGGTAACTTGGCAAATGTAACTCATGATATTGAACGTTGCTGAGAGGATGTATACCCGTTTCGCCGAAGCCCGTATCATGAATTCCCGTTTCACCGAAAATTAAGCTTTGATTAAAATTCGATGAAAGGGGGATTTCCGTTTCGCCGAATCCCGTTTCGTTGAATCAAAATATTGTTGCAAAAAATGTGACGTTGGAAAAGTTAAAAAAGACACATTCCTAATTGGAAAGAATGTATACTTAGTTGCGGTTTCTGATGTTATATGTTCAGTCGCAACAAGCGCGAGCGAGCGAGCGAGGCAAGTAATTTGGAAAAAAAAAAATTAAGACGCTGATTGAAGTTTTGCAAAACGAGATTCGGCGAAACGGTCATACATATCTTGAGTGAGAATGAATCCTTGTGTACTGTAGGGTGTTGATTACTAAATTTTTATTTTGAGCCTTAGTTACGTCGGCAACCGTTTCATTTTCTCCTCGCGGTTAGTGCACCCTCCCCCCAACCATACTCAAAAGAAAAGATGGAATGAATGGTGGAAAAAATATCTCCACAGTTTGGTAAATGAAGTAGAGCTCGTAAAGGGCCAGCAATAACTGTAAGATTAATAATTTTACATTTATTGTTTGTTGTCCATCTGGTGTGTGTGTGTGCAGAAAATTCAATCAAGTCCAGTTAGTTACTGTGCTAGGCAGTCGTGTTTGCATTTTGTGCAAGGAGCTTTAAAAGAGCTTGTCCTTTTAGGGAGAGGGGCACCACCTTTTTTTGTTGTGCGTATATTTAAAATGAAACTAGGATGACCAGTGCTTTTAATCACAATGCAAATGACCAAAACAAAAACAAGAAAACTCGAGCTATTGGTGTGGCGCGAATTCTTTGGTCAAAGAGTTGTGCCGTGCACAAATATAAAAGGCTTGTTGTAGGTTTAGGATGACGATGACCGACTGGCCGGCAGCCCCATCATCCGTCTCAATCCGTGCATGAGCAAATGGTTCATTTAGCCCCTAATGTAGTTTCTTCCCTTTGACTGACCAGCACTTACAGTGGTGTGTCCACTGGCTGGCCTGCTGCTGCTAGCTGGAACCGAGCTAATTTGTTAATGGTGGCAGAGTGACCATTCAATATATGTATACACAAGGATGACTTTGTATTTTCTCCGAAGAACAAAGCTCAGTGTTATGTATGCAAAATTGTATTTGGTCGGTTTATGTCAGGCGTGTAATTAGAAGAACCAGAGGATGCAATTTTAATTTGAATATGAGCCGGGTGTATGTGCCTATAACAACTGACCATTTGGCTTTTATTACGAGATTTCTAATCACTATCCTTTCGGTCAGGTTTCCTTAGAACTTTAGTTACAAATGTTATGGATTGTGTTTCTCAGCATATTAAACCTGATACTGCCATCCATGAGTCCTATATTTCTTACATTCTGTAGCATATATTTTTCGTATATTATAATGATTTTCTTAAGCTTAGGCTTGTCATAATTGATTGTTATGATATGAGGAAATAATAAGAAAAAGTGTTGCATTTCTTCAAGAATAATTGTAATTTAAAACTCTAAAGGGTTGTCTTTCGGGATGAGATTTGAAGTTGCGTAAATTTGAGTACATTTTGATAAAAGGGTGTATTTGTATAAATGCTCGTAACCTCGTACACTAATTTTGCCCTACCAAATTCGTCTAGCCGGTGACACACACTCACCATTTTTCACAGTTTTCACTCTGGTAAACGTTAGCGAAATTTTTTTGTGATTTCAGAAAAATTCATATTTTACAACAGTGAAAAATCATACAGTATCGTAAGATTTTTCACTGTTGTAGAATATAGATTTTTCTGAAATCACAAAAAAAATTTCGTAAGACCTTAATTCGTATCGTAAGCCTTTATCATAAGACTTTAATTTCATTGAAGCGACGTGACCAGAATTCAAACCAACGATTTTATAACCCTAGACGTCTTGTCGTCTGCGCCATCTCTCCAAGGCTGCCATTATTAATGCCGAGAAACTGAATACAATGTTGGGACTCAATATACAGGGTGTCCACAAATTATTCGCTCCGTAAAAAAATTGAATAAAAAAACAAACCAAAAAAAAACAAGATATTGAAAAACGATAAAGTGCTAACTGTTTATTAACTCAAAAGATTTTTATTTACAACATTGATGGTGATTTTGGCTTCTTAGTAAACCTCCAAATGTGCCCCTTTTGTTGCTCGGAGAAGATAAAGTTGAAAACAGATTTTTCCCCAAATGTTTTTAAGCTTGTCTACTGATACCATATAAATTTATGACCTGGGTGATTTTGTCTCGTAATTCCTGCACACTAGTTACTTTTCTTGCGCACACTTCGCCCTTTATTACCCCCCCCCCCCCCCGGCACAAAAAAAAAAAAAACTGTAATAATTAAAAACGGTATCAAATCAATAGACATGCTTTTAAATGTTTGAGGTGAAATCGATTTTCGACCGGCTCTTCACCAAACAACAAAAGAGGCGCACGTGGAGGTTTATTAAAAAGCCATCATCACCAGAAATTTGGTAAAAAAAAAAAAAAATTGTGGCACTTAACAATTTTTCAGTATCTGTTTTAGATTTATGTATTTATTCAATTTCTTTATGGGGTGAATAATTTGTGGACACCCTGCATGCACAAATTGCTGTAAATCTTCAAAGTGTTACTGATAGCACAACAGCGGACGAATAATCTACAATATAAACATTAAAAATTTTTTTATGTTCATTTATACCCATCTATGGACCATCACTCGCAAGATTGAAAACCTAAAAGCAGTCACGTTCGTTCCCGTTTCATCTGCTTGCTTTCATGGATCAAATCTGGTGACAATTTTTAATTACCCGTCACTCTCAGTAATATCGTAAATTTCCTTCTCATAACAGCATGTTCCCTGTCTATAGCCATATGGTGCTTGCTTCTGACATTCTTTGCCCGTTGTCAGCTTAGATTTAGCTAATGGTCTTCAGACAGTAATTTATGTCCTTTTTTGACCATTACCTTAAGGGATAAGGTGTTTTGGTCCTATTGTCAGCTGCTTTTGTCTAGCATAAAAGAGGGACAGAATTAAGCTTCTCTCGTCCCTAGCTATCTTGGCCCTTTTATGAGGTTGTAATTCAGTCTTAAGAAGCTAAATCATCCTTTTACAGGTGCAAACAGCTGGGGAGGTAAATGTGCAGGGTGGGGGGAAGACACACTGGACCATATATATGGTTATTAGCCTACACGAGAGTGCATAGGCCTAGCAAACTTTATGAAATGTTTTTGTGACAAACGGGTATCTGGCTTGGTACAGCACTAGAGATGCCTATTGTACATACGGCTTTCAGGGGGCAGTTTGGTTTTGGGTTTGCAGTGTTAAACCAAACTGATTTCTAAACATGATCGCAGACAAATTTGTGAATAATTGTTTAAAGAAGTGAAGAGCGTCGTACACAGAAGCCAAAATTTGTTTCAGCAATAGTAGGTATTATGTACAAGGTTAGATGGTCGCCATATTTGTTTCTGTGAAGTGGTGAATTGTATTGAAAGGTATATGACTGCAGCTACTCTAAAATATTTGAAATTGCGTTTAACTAAAACATGTCTGTAAAGTGTGTCTGCGCTGGAAGTACGCAGGGCCCCCACAATGGGGGGGGGGGGGGTCAGGTGGACCCACTGTACCCAGGCCCGCTCACTCAAGGGGCCCGCACGGCCTAGATCTTTTTTCCGCAATTGTGAGTTTTGATGACTATGAGCAAGAATTTACAGAGTTTTCTTGCTATGAGTAATGTACTTGATTTGTGTGCGTTGTGAATTTTTTTTATACTCCCAACAAACAACTCCAATCCAACGGCAACGAGCAGGAGCACTGTAGTGCAAGCCTTTCAGCTTGTTAGGCAGGGAAGCCTTGAAATGTAAGCAACCCGGATTAATGAATGAACCAACCCGTTAAACACAATTATTGTTCTCGACGAATGATATACCTTTTTACGATTTCAATCGGAGGAGGGGGGGCCTGCTGTTGTAGTTAGTCCCAGGCCCCTAACTTTGATGTGGGGGCCCTGGAAGTACGTATTTAACGAGTTTAGTCAAACATTAATAAATTTTACCATAATGCTGAAAGAATTAGGGATGCACCGAATACAAAATTTGCCGTATACTGAATATACAACCGAATACTCAACTTGCCGAATACCGAATATACAACCGAATAATTAAACTACCGAATACCGAATATTCGGCATCAAACAATTCACATATTCGGCCGTATACTGAATTATTCGGTTCTGTGCCGAATAATGGCCGAATACCGAATTATTCGGCCGAATACTTGACCGAATACCTGTAATTTAAGCATATTTGATAATTTTTCCTTCCTCAGTAGACAATTCCTCACAAACCAAAAAGTAAATGCTTAGCTAAACGTTCCTACATTCACACAATTACATAAATTTATACTAAAAAATATTCGGCCGAATACCAACAAATCTTAACACTATTCGGCCGAAAACCGAATATAACTATTCGGCCAAAATCAGTATTCGGCCGAATACCGAATATCACTATTCAGCCAAAATCAGTATTCGGCCGAATATCGAATAGCACTATTCGGCCAAAATTAGTATTCGGCCGAATAACGAATACTTGAATTTTTTGACGAATAGGCCGAATACCGAATAATTGCAAAAACCGGTAAACGGCGTTGACAGTGATAATTTAATATGACCGAATAATTACCGAATATTCAGTGCATCACTAGAAAGAATGGTCGGAAGAGAAACTAAAACCCTCAACTCTTTCTTAATTCTTACCAAAGAAGCACATTTAAGGTATTTCGGATTGGTTGTGACCTCTGTTGTTTGTGCAGCATGAGCGAAGCTATTACTTTTGAGTTCCAATTACAGAAACTACCAATTTTCGTTGCAGTTCGTTTTAGTCGTTGAGTCGCACTTCTAGAGAATGGAGTGTTACTTTAGGTAATTTATAGATGAACCAGTTTTGACTCTGGTGCTGAGAAAATATTAGTGAGGAATGTGTAGGTGTCCCTACTGCTGGCATTGTTGGTTGATTGGGGGAGAGATCAAATCTATAAATCGCAGTGCTAGTTCAGTGAACATTTTTGGTAGGCCTATATGATGCAGTCAAAATATGATTTCAGTATATTTTGTCATTTGTTCGCAAGTTTTTATTCCTTATGTATATTTTTTTTAAATCTATGCTTTATTAAAAAAAAATAGTGATTTAAATTCCGTCCAGCGACCAGTCAGCTGCGCATTTAGGCTTATCTGTACGATTACACAGCCATGATGACCACTTAATTAATACATTAATTTTTTGCATCAAATACATGATTTCATCGTGAATCAGCTACATACAGCGAAGGACATGTGTTTTCACAAGTACAGGATTGCATGCAATTTTAAGCCAAGTGCAAAAGTTAGGTTACAGTACAGCTGATAAACTGACAAGCATTAAATTCTGGTAATATAAACAGTACCTTGATTTGTATTTTCCAGAGAGTGGAGTCTATACTGACAGCAATGGTCACTTCAGTCCACAAGAGAATATGCCACTGTTGGCTCTTCGGTACCGATTCCTGGAAGTTCTTGGCAGAGGACAGTCATCAGTTATCATCAAAGCCCAGGTAGAGCTAGATTACACAATTATACGTTTCTTAGACCTTAAGAAAGCACTGAATTTGGTTGTGGTATTTAGTTCAGTGCTGTCCACGTTGTCAGTAGGCATCCCACTAGCAGAATGTTCTGTCTTTGCTTGTGTCACCAGTTGTATGGGGAAAAATTGTCTTAGCCTATCTCTCCAACATTTCCCTGCGTGCTTATTTGCAGAAAGTTCTTGACGGGCCGACCGCATTTTTAACCAATTGGAATGCATCGTGGAGGTGAGGGGCAAGGAACTGTGTTCTTCTTAGGCATTCGCGAAACAAATCATGGCTTCCTTAAAGAGCCACCTCTGATTAATTTCTAATGTTTCACTTTTTTTTGCTCGCATGAGCAAAGGAACCCTAGACACTTTATTACAGCAGTTATTGACCAAGAAATCGGGCAGAAAAAGACTACTATGGACCATAATCTAGGAGAGAATTTGGCATTTCAAAGGCAACAATTGACGTCGAAAATACTACTCTGATCATTGTTTTTAGGGACAATTTCCCACTTTGAGGGATGGCCCACTTTGAGGGTATGCCTAAACATGAGTAAACACAAAAAGTAAAATATGCCTGCCAGAGGAGTAGAAGTACGATCAAGCAAATTGTACGTTTTTTGCTTCGATCATTGTTGCAGAGGACATTTTTTTTTGAAAGTTCAAACCTGTGTCCAGAGGATTTGTCAGATACACAAACAAATTTTATTTTTTTAATGTTAAGGACTAGCCGTATCGCTCGCTTTGCTTGGTGTATTGCTTAGCTTTTTCAGGAAGTTGTCTGGAGAAATGTGAATACTGACAACGATCATTCCACACCAGAAAACGGAGCCGCAAAGGGCCAAAGCCCATTCCTCTATTGGTTTCTTCTTACTGCACAGTCTGAAATTTGTGAGCGTTAAAATAAAGAACTTGTGAACATAGCTGATTGTAATTAATTGTGCACAAACCGTTACTGCTTGTCTTTGTATCACGGGTCGATGTACATCACTCTCGCGTGCAATTGATTATAACTAAGGATTCAAACACTGCTTTTCGCTTGTTTTATCAAAGATTGTGCCTGCTCCATTGTTTTTTTTAATTCTCACAATTCACTTAAGTATCCACCAGAAATGGAAATTAAAGCTACTGTATAGTGGTCATGAATAATGATTCATCGCTAGACAACAATACTGAAGGTTTTTTATTTTTTTATTTTCCATCACACAACCATCAGCCAAACTTAAAGTGGGAACAGTTAAGAAACTACTGTAGCCAATTATGGCGAGCTCTTGTTGCCGTTGCACTAGTATTAACTGACGTTACTTCCTCCGGCCCCCCCCCCCCCCCTCCCTCTCCCGGTTCCTAAATCAAAGGTAACCATTTCCTACCTGACAACAATTGCTAAACAATAATGGACCATGAGCTTTTAGTAGGATTCGATATTCCGCAGCTTAGCAGTGATTTTGAGGAAAAATTCTAGGGCAAAATTTATGTAGTACCACAAAAATACACCTACGCGACATAGGAATGAATTTGCTGTTTTCGTACACTTTTCTCCAGTTATTAGCCATCCTCGTCTGGTGGAGAAGTTAAACATTAGGAAGCACCCTATGATGAACTTAACTAAGGCAAAATGATACATGTGTAATCCGTAACATCCTTTCAGGCTACAAATTTAAGTTGACTTAAAGGCACAAAAATCCTTCCGGTATGTCATGCAACCCGTTAAGAATAGCGTTTGCAACATTTATACAGGTTAGAGTTAATGTCGCAAAATCATTTTGCACGAAAGAAAAAATAAGAAAATGACTGTGTTGGCAACATTTACGTACGTTTGAACTAATGTCTCAAAACTCTGAGCCGTACAGGAAAGCCAACAGGGATACATGTACCTTTAATAGGGTAAGAGTTGCATAATGGAGGCAGTACTATATTGTTTTACGTTTTAATTTACTAAATAACAACTTTATAGAATAGAGTATTCATAATCATATAATTCAATTATTACGTTACACATTTGTTGTTATTAGGTGATGATGGGCCAATGTCGTAAGTGTGACATCATAAGCAATTACACTTCCTGATGAGGGCTTAGTTTGTGCAATGTACATTAACTTGATAGAGTTCTAAATAGAATGTTGTGCTGCCCACAACTCTTAACAGATGGTGTGAAGTTCAAAGGGTTTGCAGAGGCAGTGTTCGTTTTGCCTTTTGCCACCTACCACCCAAAACACAGTCACTTTGGTAACAATAACTAGGAACTAAAGCAATTATTCTTAGCACAGCTGAATTATTTGTAACTACCGGTATTGTTAGTGCTTTTGTTTGATAGTTCTGTGTTAAACTGATAAATCTGAATTGCAGGATACTTTTAATGATGACCAGCTTGTTGCAATCAAAGTCTTGCACACCACATACTTTCCTATTGGTAGCCAGGAAGCAGACATCATGTTGGAAATTAATCAAGACGACCCATCAGCTTATGTTCCAATAGTCAGATTATTAGTAAGTGTTTTGTTATTTACGTGATGGAGTAAAGCCAAATGGAATCTATTAGAGTGATAAATAAATACGGATGCAAACCTGGGCTTGAGCTAATTTTTTTTGAGCTAATCGCAGCATGGGGGGGGGGGGGGGAGGCATGAAGAAGCAAAAATGCAATAGTCTTGCATGGATTCAAGCCAAAGCAGAAACAATAATTAACAAACCAAACTGTCGAAGTAAAAAATTTTCCTGATCAAGAGAACCACCAAGCCAACTATCTCATTTGGTTTATATGTAGTACTTACTATGTTATTTTAAAAGCTGTAATGCTTTTCGTTTTTGTAGCTGTTTCCAATCCTGCCGGCTGTGTTTCACCGTGAATGAAAGATGGAGAAGATGGTTGCCATAATTGATATACAGAGGCTGAAGCTGCACAATATTGATTTTTTTTAACTGGGCCATTTAAGCTGCATTAAATTCCATCGTAACTCGGGTTGCTGATAAGGTAACAAACAGAAAAGCAAAGGAAGAAGCAATGCCTTTCGTTATTCAAGAGTTCTGATTAAATTATAAAAATTGTCCTTGAATCCTAATTTTTCTGCGTGCTACCAGACTACAACCTCAATGCAAACTTTGCTATGAGAGTAGCAGTAGTTGCACAGGCCCATAGACAGGCCTGGTTTTTGTAGGAGGGCAAGGATAAGTTTTGGCCCAAAGTGGGGGCTAGGGGTGGCACGATGATCAGTAATTCAATAATATTGCGATAAAAATTTGAGTCAATTATCATATCGAACTTTTTCTGACGTATCGAATTATCGAACAAACGAACAAGCATTATAAAACTGTCAAATTACTGCTGTTGTTCATGTTCATCAACGTTCTTAGCAACATCCGCTTGCGATTTGAGTGACACGGCAACCTTTTTTTTTTTTTAAATAATTTAAAGTTATTTTGCTGTACTTTTATTTTATGTAGGCCAAGCAGCCCACTGTAGGCTTCAGCCATTTTTTTTTTTAATTAATAAAATTCAAATGGTTATTCTTGCCGCAAAATTCGTTTTATTGAGATATTATTAATTATCGCGATAATTGAAAAACATTTTATCGGGATAAGAAAATGTATCGCGCCACTTCTAGCGGAGGCCTCGTACTGTCCCCCGTCCCAGAAAAGAAAGAAAGAAAGAAGGTGGAAGTCCTAGAGTTTTTCCCAGGCCCAATCATTTCTCTCTGCGGCCCTGTTGAATGTCGTGGCAATTGCAAGCAAGCTCGCAGCGATTGCCGTTTGTGCCATGAGCTATTTCAAGCCCTGATGTGAATCAATTTCTATTAGCTTTTGAAACGTTGGCATGCCTGAAAAAAATGTGTTCCTTCCCCCTTCATTTTGTCAACTAGTTTGAGACTTACAGTAAAGCAACAAGAAATGGACTTTTTAGGGACACGACAAATCCAGGTAAAAGGTCTGGAGGTGCTGTCCCCTCCTTTAGCAAGGTCTGGTGCATAGCCCTGGAAGCTGCAGTTCTGGCTTCCTGAGTGCACATACGCAACGTATTGTCGAGCATATTTGGGCAGTTTTCTTCATAGTCATTTTCACATATATTATTTTTAGTTTCCTTTTTTTTTTGTTGGATGGTGGCTATTTCCTCGGGTATCCGCAAAATAGATATTAGGATACAGTACATTTTGCATGTATAGCCAAAGCTCTACCAATCAGCCATACCAGTATTCATTCCTCAATCAGGCAGTTTAACATTCAAAGTCCAAAAGGCAAGGAAAGTAGGTTTGCATCTGTATTTATTTAGTGTTTTATTATTAATAATTATAGTTTCTTTACTTGGGTGTAGAGCTAAAAATGGGAGCAATCATCTGTAATCCGTCATTCAAAAAAACTATTTGTGCTAACTACACTGATTTTTGCAGTTTCATTTTTCTTCTAATGAGCGGGTGGGTACTTAATATTTTCGTGACTGGCAGAACTCGGGTGGTTTTTGAATCATGGGTTATTGCGGCCAATCACCTAAACTTGCATTGTAAGATTGAATTTTTAAATTGACTTTTCATTTTGCAATCATGACTTCTTTGTTGAATGGAGCTATAATAATTTTTTAATTTTCTGACAACATGCACTGTGAGCTCGGTCACGTGTCAAAAGAAAATGTACATAAGATTTTTTTGTTAATTATAAAGCTGAAAATATTTTGAGGTTTACATGGCCTTTAAACGCTGGTTGGAATCCGCACTATATTTTAAATGTATTGTGTCATTGCTGGTGTTTGAGCCTTCCTTGGTTTCTAAAGAGCACCCAGGTGGTTATGCAAGGTCCGGCGGTGGGCTAAACTTTGGTGCTTATTCAAGGAAATGTATCATATTTTTTATGGAAGATTTGAAAGTGGCAGGAAACGACCATAATGGACCTATTGTAATATTACAGACACCAATTCATTCTGGTATCCTGTGCAAGAAAAGTTAAAGAGATCATCACTCAAATTGCACCACTTAAATAATTATAAATAATAGACATTAGCGTGCCAATTTTTGGTATAACCCACAAAACTGTATAAAAAGCATAGACCCAACACTTACTTTGTACCAAACTCTCCGAGACGAATTAAAACAATTACGTATGGTAAATCTCCTGTTTCTCTTCCAATCCTTGTCCTGTTCTCCAAGCAGTTTGGTGTCGAATCACTGAAGTTAAGGAAGAGTAAGGAAGAAATAGGTTTACTGTGATCGCTGAAACCTAATTGTAACAAAAATTTATGAATTTTGCGTTTTGTAAATAAAAGTGCCTGTTTGCTTGGTAATAATGTGAGTGTTGTTTGATGTATTGTTGGTCAATGAAACTGACTGCTTAAAGAAATAACACTGTATCCAATTGTGTCCATTTTGAAGCCTTACCATTAGATTTTTAAAGAGGGAATAAGTTTGCATTGATAGGTTTAATAAACTAACAAAAATATATTTTTTAATATAAAATATAAAAAAATAAATCTAACCCAACTTGAAGAGGACATGCTGTATTCAAGTTTGGTGAAATTTACTTTTATTATGGATATGCCCCAACAAGATAATGTCATTTACTATGGGTAGGTTTCTCAAAGCCATGTAAATAAGGCAGAAGATTGCTGACATGTTAATGGTGACAGGGCTTGATGGTATTTGTTTTTAAGATTATTGTGTTTGCCAACTTGAAGCAAGTAATAGTATCACTTTAGATGAAAGTGGTTGACAATTTGGTTTGTGGAGGAACGCAACATTGGTTCTTAAAAGAGCTGATAACCGAGTTGATCCTGGAGATAATGGCTGCTCTATCTACGTCCTCTGATAAACTAAATACACATTTTATTATATTTCATTCGCATACGATGTTGCATTACGTGACAATTTAACCCAAGCATAACTAATATAGAAAATGTTTCACAATGTTGTAATAACTCGAAGGATCACAGATTAATCGCTTTGATCGCTCTCTTGGTGGTAACGTCTCGCGCACGTTGTTCTCTACACTCACCAAGCAGAAAAGGCTAGACAGCACATAACACGTTGCAAAAAGAAAAAGAGTTCGAATGGAAACCATTAACTGCACAAGCACTTCCCGTTCAAAATAAATGGCCTAGTCAATGTCATTGTGGATTGGAGTAGAGGATCTGAGACCAAGACCAATCCTCATGGAAATTTTGAATTGCTGGCTTAACTTTAAAACTCTTGGTCTTGGTTCCGAGCAAGAAAGGCTATACTGGGAGGCTAGGTTTATGATATGCCAAGTGCTCCTAATCAGTTAAAGATGATTTCACAGTATTTTAAAGCCTTATTTTAAAGCTAATGTAATAAATGACCACTATTATTGACATTTTCAATTGGCCGTGCTGCGAACTGACTAAACCTTTATGTGCTAACTGTTAACGGCAGGTTTGTATAAACTAGTGTGGTTTCCAAAAGACTTTGTGATATTAATTTGATAGCATGCAAGCAACACCATAAGAAGAATTTAAATTTCAGAAATGTTTACAAAATAAATGAGAATGAAATCAATAGCGTTTTTGTTTCACTTTTATTTATTAGTTTAGTTCTTAGATGCCAAGTGCCAATTTCGTTCGAAAAATACAATGCCAGAAATTTTTTTTTGTAAAATTTTCGTGAGTGTATGGATATGGACAACCAATGCATTGTGCCAGACAATATATTACTACAACTTTATTTAAATGGATAAATCAGACTGCGTATTCATAAGAGGAAAAGTAGCTTTTTAGATATATTTCATTTTGTGTGTGCTTGCGTGCGTCGGCTTTGTCAATTTCCCTATTTTCAAACAAACAAACTTTGAGCTTGAGCCAGTACCGACTGGCCGGCGGTCGTCTAATGCAACTACGTTGTCCTCATTTGCAAAATGTAACGCTTGGCTGCAATAACAAAACCATTTCCCTCTTCTCTAATGTGACTTGAGCATGGGCACCGAGCTCTCTGAAACCCATGATTTATTTCAATATTCAAATCTGCTTCAGACTGTTGCCGTTATTTGTGCAGCGACGCATGTGTGTAAGATGGCATTGCTGTCCTGGATTGGTGCTGTGTTAGATGGTGCTAAAGCGTCTTGATCCGTAATGATGCACGGTGACATATTGTTATTACCTCAATATTCAAATAACTCTATCTTTCTTTGTCACTACCCATTGTCCTTTTTGGCACGAGGATGATTTAAGTACATATTCAAATGACATAGCATAAATGTAGACGGACCTTACAAAAACTAACATTTTTCTTGAGTTTTAAGAAACTTTCAAATGGCAAGCTTATGTGATTACAAAATTACAAATGGTCAGTGGCTATTGCATCGAGATATATGTCGGTGTCCTAAGAAAGTTTTTCTCAATGCACTTTCCAGTCGTTTTAAAGTTTAATCGGGTTGGCGAGTGATAAACTATAAAACGCTTACCATATTGGGCAGGAAATGATGTGGCGATGTCTTATGGAGTAGGCCTATAGCATAAGCTAGAGTAATGGGTTTCATCAAACATAAAGCACATTCTAAACAAATTGGTGTTCAACTTCTATTCCTACTTTCATAAGAATAATGACGCAATTGCCACACACGGACGAAGATAAAAAGTCCACTTGAATTTTCGGTGATTACACACAGGGTCTGTGGTAGTTCTTACACCTTCTGCAGCAGTAAAAAATATTTGAAGCACAAAACGATCGAAGATCACTTCATTTTGAAATTAGCGCTGCCGACCACTGATCTATACAATTGGTGCTTGCTGTATCTGGACTTGCCTCATTTTGCCTAGTGTTGCCTTCAGCTCCGGCCTGAGCAAACGATCGATGTTGGGGTAGGAAGGCCCATATATGTTCATCAACTGCACTCCCATTGCCTTGAATTGGCCTATAGCTATGGATTCAAGTGCTGTGAGGTGCGAGTCCCTGAATGCGTTGGAGCGCAGTAGCGTACTTTGTTATACTTAATAAGTTATTCACCACTGAATCGTAAGTACAGAAATTGTTTAAGCGGAATAATGTATAATTTGAGTCTCTATATTTGCTTTGACTTTTTCTTTGGTTTTTGCTAATTACTGTGGTTTTCGTAAACTCAATTCATTAAATGAGGAGATTTGTCTAATGTCTATGTGACCTGGGCCCACATTCTGAATAAACGAATAGTTCACTTTTACCATTTCAGATTTTAAAACAAATTTAACTATTTTTCACTTGTTAGTGAATTATTTATCCTAAAACACCTGTCTGCATAACGTATGTATCCCAATTGCAAGTCTATCAGCCTCAGGAACACAGGATTCGGTCAAGTCCCACTGATATAAAAACTGGGGTTGCTGCTCACTTTTTTAGGCAAAACCCTCCATAATTTTAAAGTGTCCGTTACTTAGCCCAAACAAGTTCCACACATGTTACTTGTTTTATTTTCAGAATGTATTCAGTTTTGACGACCATTATTGCCTTACTTTTGATGTTCTTCATTCCGATCCCATCACTGACTATTTCAAAGAACAGGCATTTATTAAGGATCAGGTATGTTATTATTGGGATGGTTCCTTCTTTGGTTTTCAAATCAGATCTAACTGGTAATGTTGAACCTGTAAGCTCAAACTAGAGATGCAGATTTTTTTTTCACCCCGATTACCCGGTTGAACTTTTAATATTTACTGACCCCATTTCCATTGCTTTTTTAATGATTTTGTTGAATGCGTAAGTTTCAAACCTTAGGATTAATTCAGTATGACGCCATGTAACAAACTAATAAAAAGTTATGGTCCGTTTAATCAAACTTTATTTATGTTAATACATTTAGATTTGCTAGTCAGATTCCGAGCAATGCTTGTACGGTACCAGGTATAAAATTGGGGGAATATGAAGGAAAAGGCGGAGAATGTGTGAATCGAAGCTGAAAGTCGGGGCAAGCGCGGAATATTGAACTTGAGCCCCCCCCCCAAAAAAAAAAAAACTAAATCGGTTGACTGCACCTACGTCCTGCGAGGTGGCCTTTTCGTTGAGTCGGAGCGCATAAAACTGAAACGTGGTTATCGGCAGGGTACTCTTAAAAACCATACACTCCTGGGACGAGTCGCACAAGAAAAAACTTCAATCGCTACTTATTATCATTAGTACTTTATAATTACAGTCGTAGTTTAATAATACCTCCTAATGTAATCCTGGCCTGCAACTTGAGCAGCATGACGGTTATTCAAACATGTTCCTGGTAGCGGTGCACCTGTCAGATATCAACTACAAGCGTGTCTTGTCTTGTAGATAGCTTTGCAAAATTGATCGTTTTGAAGAATTCAGGGTTTCCAAGCAATTTTGAATAATTTTAAGATAGTTTTAATTGAATCAAAATGATTTTGTTGGCTGTCAATGACAGGTATTACAATAAGAAATTTATTTGAGTGTAGGCACTTGATTTTGACCCTTTTATGTTTCTTTCTGTGGTGATTCACGATAATGCGGGGCCAAGAAAGACATTGTATAAGGTATAATCTTTATTAAAATTAATTTTACTTGCTGGTTGCTGCTATAACGGTGATGTAAGCACATAGGATTTTTCATGATCACCTTTAACCCCAATTTTTTTTTGGCAAGTGCGAGGCTATAAGGAAAGGGGGAAGGGGGGGAAGTGAAGCTAGGAACTCCCACAACTTGATAGCTGATTTAAAATTAAGTATAAGTAGACTTTTGTTTCACTCTTTCCAATGTACTAGTACATGCTAGTTATCTTACGCAAGCCTGATGTTTCATTAAATAGCCAATCGTGCAGTCCTTTATGTACGGATCATTATTTATCACCTTTTTTTTTAGCCCCGTAAGGGTAGGATCACGAATAAAACTAACCTCTGACCAAAAAACTCGGGAAAAATGCATTTCTGGACTTCATAGATGACACTTTCATCAGTCATCATTTCTAAAAATAACATCTGGGCATTTGTACCCCCCCCCCCCTTGATGCAGGTGTTACTTTTCCACAAAAAAACAAAGAATTTTATTACCATTTTTTGCCACTAGATGACTTTGTTAGTAGTGTTTTAAATCATTTAATTTGTGTGCATGTATTTAAAAAAAAATTTTCCTAAGAAGATATTTGATAAAAAGAAAGGCAAAATGAGTTAGTTAAACTGCTAACAACGGCGGAATAGTACCAAAATTGGTAAATCTCAAATTCATTCTTTTTATTGGATAAAATGCTTAAAAAGCAAAAGATTTTGATTATTCTTTCGATTTTAATTATTGTTTCGATTTTAATTATTCTTTCTGTATTTACGAGAGTGGAAAAATATGTATGCTTATCTGTAGGCCTGTGTACGTCATTAATAATGTACTATGTGCGTGCGTATTCCTCTATTCCTCTTGAACTAAAGCGCCTGCAGAGAAGAGAGAACCACCAAATAAAAGACAACTAAATTGTGCTTCCGTTAGGCCTATTTTCATTGCCGTAACTTTATTTTTTTACCCCCCAAATACCCGAAAAATTGCTCTGAAGACGTCAAAGTTCGATCAGCCAAACTAACGAGAAAAAAATCAATTAAACTACATGATGCGTGAATCGTCGCCAAAACAAGAGTAAGCACCTTATTTGCCCTTTAATTGCTGACAAAAAGCTATAAAAGCCTATATATTTGCTGAAAGTTAACCTATAAAAACCTACATTTTAAATTTTACAACCTATTTTTTAACGTATATATTTTAGTTAGATGTCTGCAAGGCCTATAAAACTCTATCGTAACCAACCCTCTCGAATGTCAATCCAGTAGCAGTCGCCACTTGGCCAGTATACCATAGAAAGCACTCGCCATTTTACAATTTTTACTCGCCACATACCAAATAATCCTGCACGATGCAAGGTTTTTTTCTAATTTATGCATTTCCAAAATTGTAAAATTTTCTTTAACCCCTGTATCAATGCAGTAACGAAGCCTTTAAAAATCTTAGCATAATGCCGCAAACCATTCGTCTGTAACTTGTACGGTTCCCGAGATATGGCTCTTTCAGTGTCATTGTCTATTGCTTGTCGCCATTTCGGCGAGTAAGGCTAAGTTCCAAGTCGCCAACGGCTGAGTTCCATTCGCCAAATGGCGAGTGGCGACTGACATTGGAGAGGGTTGATCATAACTAAAAGAACGTCTTTATTTTGAGTTTTAGCATCCTGTAGAAGTGTTTCAAAAAGAAGCTCAAAATATTGAGATGTGCTAGATGTGCTAGATTGAATTGTTGTCTTTATTTATACCTTTGCTGTACCCCAGTGAGATGAATATAACTATGTTATACCCATTGTCTATAACAAGCACCAACGGTTAAATGGTTCAAAGCTCTGTTTCAATTGAACTGCAAAACAGTTTGTTAAAATATTTCGGGGCAAAGGCGAAAGTTTGAAGGAATTTACCAGTACCTATTCATTTTTAGAGTTTGGTGTTTGCATCGATTTTTAAGATATACAGCATGTATATATAAGTTAAAGCAACCCTTCTTTAATAGTGCCATAACTTGGAACTATCACCATTCACGACAAAATCCAGCTGGAAATTTAAATTCACCATTTCCAAATGGTGGTATTAGTAAGGCTTCGTGGGAATAATTTGCTCAGAGGTGTGCGTCTTGAAATATTCTTCAGTGGTTGAGTAATTAGTTTTTTTCTCCGTCCTTTTTTACCAGTATATTTAAGAGGTGTGCAGCTAAGCATTGGTTAGAAGAGATATGCGCCTAAAAAGGAGGTGACCGCCGGTAAAAGCGGTGGGCTCACTAAAAATTAATGCTGGGCGGTATCGGTATTATACCGCGGTTTTCGGTATTTATAAAATACTGAAACCGAATTCGGTTATCTCCAGCTATCGGTTTTCAGCTATGACATCGCTTAGTTTCAATACTGCATACACGATCGTACACTTTTCTATTTTGCTACCTTTACTCTTGAAAACCAACAAACTGTTAAATGGTGAAAGAAAACGCAGCACAGAAACGGCAACTCACTGTCACTCTGTCAGTCGACGTTTGCAAGCCTTTGGTTGCAGTTGCTGCACAGACAACGCAACCGGAAGTCAACCTCTGTAGCCATAAAGATGCCTTCTCGTATATAAGGTCACTGAACAAGATTTGTTTTGCACGAATTAACATCAATATCTTAAAATTGGGAAAAGTATTATTTTTAAATAATTTAAAAATCAACGCAACTTTTTCGATGTTGATTCGTTGAAGTACGTTAAAACAAAAAATGTTAAAAATAAGTTTAACATTTTGTATTGTAAAAAAAAAACAATACCGTACCCAAAAACCAAAAACCCCGAGGTATGGAAAAAAGAAAAACCGATACCGTACCGAACCGTGAAATCCCGATACCGCCCAGCTCTACTAAAAATAATGAGCAGTTGACAGAGGTGTGTGCCATAAAAAGAGGTGTAGCATCGTGCAAATTCATCTAGATAATTGACACATTCTTTCCTGGACAGGTACACACTATAAATATCTGTCATTATTGATGGGTAAACACCTAGTTTTTAAATAACATGTTATGTTTTGTTTTATCCGTTCTAGGCCATTCCTTTTATCCGTGAGGTGGCTTTGAAGCTTTTAACTGTTATGGGATTTCTATATCGAGTCAATATTATTCATGCAGATCTGAAGCCGGACAACATCCTTTTGGGTGCAGGTAAAACAGTCTTTGCCTGTGTCACCGTTTCACCGTTCACATGAAGTGACGAGACGAAATTGTGAGTTTCAAGCTTATGGGAGTGATTCTGGTTAAAGCTATTATATAAATAGGGGCCTTTAAAACTTCTGTACAAAATAACTCAGTTAAATACAAATTAATGCTGTAACAGTATCTTTCATTAAGGCTGCACTGATTAATGCGAGATTAGTAACTAACATTTTTTTTTTTGCTTGCAATCATGTCAATTTTCTCATTCCTTAATAACTGTATTAGCACAAGCTTAGTTTCACTTTCCTTAAAATACCAGCGTTAAAATTTTAGCTTAAATTTGTGTATTTTACGCTTATGCCCAATAATCAAAGAAAAAGGTGCTTAGTCAGGCGTTTCACCATTGTTGTCCACTCAACAATACCCCTTACCACTTGTCATTTTTGGCATGATCCAGTACAGTCATGTTTTCAGACTCCCAAGATATTGGGTTTATTTCAGTGTTAAAAAAATCGGAGCATAAAATGGTGGATTCGAAAATTATGAGTGTAGTATAGGATAAAGCTTGGGGATCACCATCCAGCGTGTTAAACTGCCAGCCGTTTGAATTTCGTCTTTCTGCTATGCACTTGGGTGCGAGTTGTTGCCATCGTCAATATCGGCGCCAACGTTTAGCACACAGGGTTAGCACAAGGTGCTTACAAGTCCTTATTTTAATTTGGCATTTGTAAGGACCTTACAAGTGCTTACATGGTCCAAATATAGTCCAAAGGTCCTTAAATGTGCTTATTTTGGGCATGGAAGTATGATTTGTCTCTTATAAATGTAATTTAATTTGTAACAGTAAAACTCAACTTTAAGTGCTACATTTAAAAAAAAAATTAAGGTAAGTGTACAGCAAATTTGATTATTAAAACATTTATTTAAAACATTTTACCTACCCTGCTTATTTTCAAGCCGTTAACTGGTAGCATAACTTTTTATGCTCTATTGTTACTGAAAGGTACTTACCAATCGTCATTCAAAGTCTTTAAAAGTGCTCATAAAGAATTTCTTTTATATGTGCGAACCCTGAGCACAGCACAGTTTGGTGAAAGCGGATTTCAATGTGAATTTGGCTGAGTCCTTTAGATTTCCTTCACAACATTCCCAAGCAAGTTTTATGTAACGATATAAGGTTAAAGAATCGTTAAAAATAGAATCTAATTTATCTGATCACGATACTTATGATAATACGGTTTTGACTGATTTTATTTTGAATTATGTTCCCTTATGGTAGAGTAAATATATAATGGCCATTTGCGGGTATACTTGTCATTCACCCTAACTGTAAAAGTACTGATCGGACCTTTCACCAAGAAAATCAAGATGGTGGACGTACTCATTTCATCTCCACTATGTCCAGGAGGGAGTGGTGATCTTCGGCAAGGCTGTGTCTCTCAGTTGCTCGATCGGTACCGACTGTGTGTCAGGGGAAAGGGAAACAGACTTGATTATGTCGTCATCAGCAGGAAAATATCCGGATCGCCAATCTGTAGGTTTGTGAAATGTCGAAGTGTAGGAGAAATGGCATTAAATGCAACGAAGCGGTAACATGACTTCTGTAGTTGCAGCGTAAATACAGTTACAAAGCGCTCTCCTTCCCCCCCCCCCCCCCAAATAGTCGTCCACCCTTCAAACACTGTGGTCAGCCCTGGTGCTAAAGGGTCGAGGTGCAATAGACAAGTGGACAAGAAAATGTCTTGTTTAGCATCGTAAGTATTTAGATTGATCAAAGTCATAGAGTCTTCAAAATAAAGGTTCAGCGAGTCGCCACAAAACAAATAAATCCTCTTTGCATCATCATAAGTCGACCAAATCAATGTCTTAAGTTGTCCAGGGAAAGGAAGATGCCAAGTCATCAGTTGAGTGTCACCAAGTCGTCCAAATCGTGTCGAAGTCATTGACGAAGTTATCTAGCAATTGGAAAGACAAATGTTGTAGAAGGAAAGAGCTTTGTCGCTACATTACCACAAAACACGTCTTCAGGACTATGCCAAGGAAGATGCCGAGTCGTAAGTTGAGTGCCCCAAGTCATCGAGTCACCAAGGACAAGATTGTGTCACTATGATCCCTGCCCTTTCACTGTCAAAAACAAGTAAGGTCATGTGCCATTCAAATATCCCTGGACTTGGAGGGGATTAATAGCTAGGGTACACCTCACTTTTTTTATGCTGTCATTCACTTCTTAGATTCCAACGATTTTTTTCACAGATGCACGCTATCTCTTCCCCCCCCCCCCCCCCCTTTTCCTTCTGGGGGGGGGGGGGGAGCCCCCGAAGGAGCCAGATGCAAAAAGGGAGGATGTCCTAGTGCCAACAAGCTTGCTACCTCAATCACCAATGGTTTACAGGACGCTTCAAGGGACTTGCGGGAAGGAGAGCGGCCCCCATCGCCGTTAGTTCCGCCCTGCAGCATCATGATTGAAGCAAGCGGGACTTCTCATTTGGACTTGTGGGTGTCTGGGCTCCGTACCCAGAGACCTTGGCCACGTATCCTGAAGCGGAGCTCTTCATAAGGAGGTCACCATGAAGCATGACTTTGTGCTGTAACTTTTTTATTTCTTTTGAATTCCGATCAAGTTGTTGAAGATGAAGGAGAACATTTTGTGGTCAAGCTTGTATGCGGTGGCTCGCGCAGATCTGCTGTATTCTGTGTCGACAGTGGCGGCTGGATTCCTACGTTACGACAGCAGTGGATTGTAGGCCCAAAGCCATGTTGTTGGACAGCTGCGTTATGCTGAAGCAAGCGTCCACATATCAACAACATGCGATGAATTGGGGGGTTCGCTTTTGGTCACGAACTTGGTGCTGCGTTAGAGAGATTTGTTCCACGAGTCGGCCGAGAATGTACCGAGGGACACCATTCTACGTCTCTGCCGCCAACCGTTTCACTGCTGCTGCAAACCTTTCAATGGACAGCTCTTGCAATTGGCGCATGAGCTTCGAAACAAGGGGATGCCACTGTCGGCCAAAAATGGGCCTTGGATCGAGCCTTGGATCGCGCAGGGCAGGGCACAACACTACCGTTGGTCCCAGGGACCATGAAGGCAGAGGTGGAGGTCAGCCTTGTTCCACCGGGGAGGGACCGCTCACAGGCCTCTCACAGATGAAAGCCTGCAGCCTCTCACCGTCCGGTGTGGGGACAGGTTCTGCTTCCATGCCTTCATCCTGTCGATCATCACAAGAGTATACTACCCGCCGATTGTGTCTATGCCCACAGAGATAACGCGCTGTCTGGACGCATGGAGCTATCAGCTGCTTACAGTGGAAGTATGCCAGATTCTTAGGAAGAACGCAATCGAGCGAGTGATGGACAGGTTCTCCGGCTTCTACAACTCCACCAAGGTGATCGGGAAAGAAAGGTGGAGTTCAACTTGTGCCGCGTTAAAAGTTCCTTGAAAACGCCAACTTTCGAATGCAAACTGTGGCATCTGTGGGGGGGGGGGGGGGCCCCCCCGGGGGCGGTTTGCGGGGGGTTTGGGGCCTCGACACCATGGGCGCCTTTCAGGCCCCCCCCCCCAAAATTGCTCATCCATATTTTTCCACTTTGTATCAGGTGGTATGACTTATTAATATCGAGTGAAACCGTTTAGTCTGTGCATGGTGCCCTAATTGTTTACATCAGTGCTTCGTCCAGGGAAGGCACACTTGTACTTCGCTGACTGGTTGTTGCGGAACCTCAGCAGGGTGACGCTGGAGGGTCATGTCTTGTTCATGAGGCAGCTGTTTCACCATCTTGGTCTGCGGTGAAGCTGATCAAGTCACGGTGATTCCGGCGCAAGACTTAATTTACCTGGGGGCCTTGTTCCAGATATTGGAGTCTTCAGACACCCATGGATGAGCGAGTCGATAAGTTACAGGAGTATCTTCAGTTGCTTTGTGGAGTGACTTCAATTACAGCACACGACAACTGGACTCGGTGGCCACCGTGGTGCCGTACGAGGCATGGTGGGTGCTGTACCTCCATTGGCTTTGCAGGGAAAAGTGGCCTCGGCCGCATTTCTTGGGAGGATGTCATCACTTTCAGGACCTCACATGGATGGAATTGGAGTGGTGGACGTTGGCGTCAAACCTCCGGTTCATGCGCCGACCTCTGTTCATGCGATCTTCACGTATGCGTGTCTTCACGTATGTGGAGCTCACTTGGGTGTCTTGAAATGTAGCGGGGACTTGGACGTCGGAGGACTGCTCCGTACACGTCAACGCCCTGGAGCTCAAGGTGATGCAGTCAGTACTTCATTGATTGCACAAGTTGCCAGCCACGGCAGTGTCGATCATGTGCGACAACACCATGTCGGTGGCTTATATCCGGAAAAGTGAATGACTGTCTCCTGGACTCGCCACATGGATGCGTCGCCTTATTTGAAGTTTGCCTTCGCCACTCCATTACCTGCTGTCCCGATATATTCCAGGCTGAGTCAACATTCAGGCGGACAAGTTGTCGCGACACCATCAAATCCTGGTGATTTTCAGTAGCGCTTGCGCCCTGCGATGAACGGCATGCTGTTCGAAGGTTATGGGAAGCTCCTGGTGAACCTCTCCTTGACGAGGTGTAACAGCTAGCTTACTCAGTTTGTGCCACCATACCCAGATCTGCGAGCCTGGGCGACAGATGCAATGAGTATCTCATGGCTGGCCATGACGGTGTACATCTTTCCGCTGTTCTACCTGCTCCCGCAGGTTCTTCGGAAGATTCGCTCATTGCTGAACAGCTTCATCCTTGTCGCTCCCTGTCGTCCGGTGGCGACTTGATTTGTGGACCTCCTGGAGATGGTCCCGGTGACATTCCCCTTGAGTGAAGATCTCCTATCCCAGTACGACGGGAAGACGAGGCACCCCGCCCCAGCAGTGTTTAATCATCACGTGTGGATACTTGTCAGTGTCCTTTGTCCATGTGTTGACGATTCGGTTGAATGACACGAAATAGCAGAGGCGTGGATCCCATCGACCCCTCAGTGGCTCATCTTACTTCTTTCCTGAAATACTCATTCCCAGGGATTGTCGATGGCGACGATAAAGGGTTATCACTCAGCAAGGATCTCTGTCTTGTCAGCTGTGACAAGGAAGGGGTGTTACATAGTTCTGTGGTTTCCAAACTCTTGCAGGTATTTAGGAATCGGCAGCCAAGGCTATTCCCTGTTTGGAATTTGCTGCTTGTGCTTGAAGGACTGTTATGTCTGCTGTATCAGCCACTGCGTCAAGCATCGCTTATTCTTCATCTTACTCAAAAGGCGGTGTTTGAAGTAGCGTTGGCCACGACAGGGCGAGTTACTGCAGTTTTCAAGGAGTAGTGACTGCGTTTGTTTCTCCAGGGGTTGGACGGCCATGATGTTGCTGTTTGTCCCGGAGTTCCGGGCGGAAACGCAATGCCGAAGACGCAACATCCGAAACTTTTCACCGAAACCGTTCCATGTGGTTCCCAGGGGTGGTGCAAGGGAGTGCCATCATTTGTTCCTGTTTGTGCCAGTGGATGCGACCGGTGGTCCGACGCCTGTATCCCGGTAGGGACCTGTCCATCGTCCAGACATCTCTTCTTTCCGCACCTTACGAACCACTTTCGTCATGTTGTCTCAGTCATTTGAATCGCAAGCCTGTCTTGCCCGTCGCTTTGGGAGCTTGACTTCGCTATAGTGAATTGCAGGCGCTTTCTGCCATGCCTGCAGTTTGTTTCTTTCTCAACGATTATTTAGGCGTAACTATGGCACCACGATCATCGTTTCGGGCCAAGCCACAGAAACCCTGTGAATGCTCACACCCTTTTATCATCCCGGTCCTTTCCAACATCATTGGCGATGAACGAGAACGAGTACTATGCCCAGTGCGGGCTCTTCGATTCTACCTCAAGGCGCTCAAACCGATTCGACATGGCCGTTAACAGCTCTTCCTGCTTTACACTTCAGGCTCAGGCGAAATGTGCCTGGATGATCTCCACAAGGATCAAAACGGTCGTTCTTCAAGCATATACTACCCTTGACATTAACTGCACAGACCACGAAATTTACGTCACCACCCATGAGCCAGCAACTTTGAGCCAGTTCAGCATCCTGGCCTCATCACACTAACATTCCAATCTCTGATATCATGTAAGCGGCTTCCTGGCGGAGCCCTATTGTGTTCACATCCTTTGTGACATGTCAGCCCACGCCGAAGTCCTTTTGTGGCCGCTAGGCAAGTACTCTAAACCTCTTAAGCAATACGATCCACCTTCGATGTAAAACCAACCCTCTTACAATATCCTGATCGTTTGCGATGTTTTTTCTTTGGGGAGCCAGCTCGCTACCCGAGGGTGCCCGTCAAGAGCCGCCCGCCGCCTTTGACTAAGTCTGGAATGTTAAAAATTTAGGTAATGGATATTTTCATGGCATACAGAAACACCAGGGTTACCTGGTTGATTTCCGTTTTTCGTGCCTTGATGAAAATATACATTACCTTCTTCCCGCCCTCCTCCCCTTTATGTCGTCTCTTGGGAACTATAGGGGAACAAAAGATGAAACATCGGCCATTGGCATGGTTTATATAGACGGAGGCTACGCAAAACAGGTGCGCAGTAGATAGTGTCACTAGCATGGCTCGAAGAAATCTGATCTCTAGTACAAACATCATAGGCAGAAGGGGAATGCTAAAAGTTCAGGTAATGTATATTTTCATCAAGGCAATAGAAACAGAAATCAAGCAGGTGCCTCTGGTATTTCAATGTATTTGGCAAGGGATTGATGAACGGCAAGTAAATAAATCCCTGTGACCGTACTTGACACGATTTATCGAGAAATATATGAATGTCGTTTGGAACATGTGTATGTAGTCCTGTAAGGAAAGTGAAAACAGAATTTTAAAGATAACATTAGTTGTTACTTGCAGTATCCTAAAATATCACTTGGAACTCGGAAATTATTTATCACGTTCACTTTCAAAATCAGGAATCAGGATACTGTCTGTATCTTACAAAGTGTTGGCTGCATATCAACAGTCTACGTCAGGCGCGATCAAGGAAAAGACGAGTCCTCTGGTTACATCTTCGTCGTTTTCTTTTCGAAAACGTTTTTTCGAGCCGACGAAAATGTAACCAGAGGATTCATTTTCCCTTGATCATGTATGAAGACTTGATACACAGTCTAACATTTGCAAGATACAGACAGAGTCCTGATTTTGAAAGTGTGTGTGATGATATATTAAACAAAAACTGGTAAGCATCACGCTGGGTGGCCAACAATTGTGGAGAGCCTGCCTGACTAAGCAACTTTCTTTGAATATTGGGTAATAAGCATTAAGCAAACAAATTTAAGCTTAAATTTAAAGGTAAATATTTTAGGATTTTTGTGTAGAAAATTCCGTTTTTATGTGTTGATCACCTGTCATTGACAATCAAACACCCCCCCAATTACCCCCAATCATTTACTCAGATTTTTTTTATTAGCATTACGGCATGTCTTTATTCTATTTTAAATGCAGCTTCTTCAACATCCTCTACTAAGCTTATGTAAGGAATTAAAGGATGTTCATTAATTAATTCTTTTGTGATTGTTAGCATTAGCCTTTAAGTATTGAACTTTGTGTTTAAGCCCAAGTGAGGCCTAATTAAAAAATTATAACAAGAATTTGAGCTGAATCTCCACATTGATCACAATATGTATGATACTTCACATCCCCTAATTTATGCTGATATTGTTGACCAGATATTTCATGTTTAACTAAACTAATTTAAAATTGCTAACATATCTAAAATAAATATTGTTCTTTTTTCAGGGAAGCAGTTAGCTGGATTGAAGGTGGTCGATTTTGGCAATGCAATTCGTTGCATCCACGATGAGCTTTCGTTGTATTATACGGATTACGAACTTCAAACTCTTATTTATAGGGCCCCAGAGGTAAGTTGCGCCATTACTACATATTTTTATTCTTTAGTATTGCTATATTTGTTTGTTGTACCATCGTTGTGTAGACTGCTGCTGCTGTGTTGAATCTTCTGCAGTCAGGACGAATTTTCTACTTTTTTGGCCTGATCCATACAAAAATACGCAATCGACTACGATCAACCAAAGTAGGAAAATTATTGGCAACATTCAAACCCTTAAATCTAGGAAAAACTGAAGGACTTTACAACTTATGTACGTCTAGGAGGCAACTTGCAACTGCAGCTGATATGACACTGGTCATTTATCAGCTCACTTGTGAGGAATGTGTCAGTGTGCCACAACACCTACACCAACTTTACTAAGCAGTATTACTGTAATACCAGTTGCGGTGGGCATGTTAATATTGAAATTTACATGAGGTTATCACGTTCTAAACTTATTTAAGAGATCTAGAGGTATTGGCAGTACAACTGCCAAGCAAGAAATAAAGCAAACTCTACCAACTTTAAATATGTTATAATTATTGTTGTAATCTTACATGTCAATCATTAAAATCTGATTAAAAATAATCATGATTATTTCCAACCCTGGTTGGAAACTGGAAAGCAGATGACGATCTCTTCCCAGAACCAGAGGGAGGCTTGGTCAACGCCTGGTTATAATGAGTGTGGTAGCAGAGTGGATGATGCTTGTTCAATCAAAAATATGCATAATGGGCGTTCTGGGGGTGGCAGGTGGACGATGCCTGATCGTGATAGGTGGTAGGCGTGTGTGTGTTGTGACCGGTGATACGTTGCCGAGGCAATTCCGCTGGTGCATCCGGTTTGAGATATAGGTTGAATATCCGAAGGTGGCGGAATGTGCAGAAATATGCATTAATTGGATGCGAAGAGTTTGATCCGATACCGTTATGTGGTGGAGCCGAGGAATATAAATAAAATTTAAAATAAAAAGAAGGCCGATTTCCGGCTGCCTCGAACGCCAATGCTCCCGGGAGTTGGTATATGTGCTCTGTGGTGGAACAGGTTGTGGATGCTCTTGTTAAAATACAGGCAGAGCTTAGCCAGGGGATCTTTAGGTTAGAAACCTTGCTGTTGGTTCCATGGGGCAATAGATTTTCCAATTCTTAAGTCGCTGCAATCCCAGAGCCTTGTAGATTCAACAGAGTTATAGGTCCAACCTTTTGCAAACGATTCATGCTTGGCGCGAACGATTGAGATACTCAATTACGGAGGAGGTTCGAAGCGGGTTCTCGGAAAAGGATCTGGCGTAAACGGATTTGTTGATGAAGCAATGCAAGTAATAATATGGCTGACCCTGCATGGGGCCACAGTAACGGCCCGGACAGCTGATAAGTTGAGTTGGGATACAGGCCCGTGTTGAAAGTGTGATGGTGATGAGGCTGGCAGGTCTCCAATGCAGGAAGGAGCCGGGTTTAGGTTGTTCCATTCCTTTCTGGTGACGCGGCCTTGCGTCGGGTTTTGGTTCTTGCTGGGGAGACGGTGCCTAGGGGTATTTCGGGTTGGAAAGTTGGATCTGTAGAAGATGTTCCGGTATGGGTGTTTCTGAAAAGCGTGGTGGACACATTGTGAAATGCAGGCCTGGTGAAATCACCGAAGAAAGGGTTGTGGTTAAAGATGGGATAGAACAAGGGGTGTTGACCAGCCGCGTGATTTCCATGGGTCTTATGGATCATAGTAGTGTGGAAAATTGGAGGCGATGGCAATGTTTTGTAGGGAAAGGGGGTGCATCTAGGTTGACACACCCATTATTGCGGCGGTTATTTACAGGGCTTCCATGGTGGACCGATGGTGCCGGGAAAGGTAACAATTTGGGAATTTATTTGAAAACATTACGCCCACCAGAGAGTTGGGATTTGGTAGTTTTGACTTGGTAGTGGCTAAGTTAGTGTAACAAAGATAGCAAATTGCACCCTGAATAAAAGAAATACCCTATTTTGTTCGAGTTAACCGATTTTCAGCCTTTTTCAGCATTTCAAGCAATTTCAAAGATCTTCAGCGATTTAACGAATAAGTAAAAATAAAACTGCTGTCTTCCACCCTTCGTCCAGATAGCTTGCGCATATGCCCCGTTCTTGTAAATATTGCTACTTTATTCAGTGAAAATAAGTAGATATTACAGCTGTTCGATATTGTAGGTATTGGGTGGATTTGGTTCCTTGCATCAGTCAAACGTTGTACTCAACTATAATTTCTTTGAGAATTCATCGACTTTGAATCTTTGATGCTCTGTTATACCATTTTAAGCATGTTTTTTAGGGCTTTCTAATGGTGCAATCCTAAGATTTAAGTTATTAAGGTTTGAATGTTTTTCAGATTATTAAGGCTTTTCAAGTTGTTTATCAGTAGCCAAAATAAATCCCAAACAATACTATCTAAAGGACAATTTTGCCCCAAGTTTTGTTCAGTTTGTCTAAAAATTATGTTGGTAACGCCAGTTTGAAAAGCTTATCTTCAATTATTGTCCTTTAATTTTAGTTTATCTTCAATTTTATCCTTTTGTCCAAGTCATTGGTATCGGCATTAGTATTTGATCCACTGGAGTTGAAGTCTTCTTAATAATTGTTTCTAACAATTGTTTCTAATTATGTACCTTTTTAGTAAATGCATTAAAAAAATATTTTGAACATTGTATCAAGAATAAATGCTGATTCTTATTTTAAAAGATAAAACACATAACGTAACGCCTCGTACAGAAAAGTTGGGTTGTAAACTTTGTGCCGGATAACAGGATAACGTCGCAATCAACGTTAATAATGTCATCGTTACTACCATTGGAACTACAGTTGTTGTTAGTGTCCATAATTAGATAAACTTCGTAAGTTCGACTAATTCAGTTAGGAAACGAAGAGAATTTCCATATCCGCGTTGACTATCGCCAGATTTCAATATTTTCAAGTGTTTCTATGCAGGTACTTAACAAGTGGTAAATGCGTTATGTGGCTAACGAAACTAATCCAATTATGGAAAAGGAGAAAATAAAAGTTGAATTGGCGCTGCCTTTGAGCCCTTAGCGGCAACATCATGATTGAGTTTGACCGGAACTGATCAATTCATCCATTGGGCTAATGGGGTTGGAGAAGTAGGAGGGTGGGAGAGGGGTAACTGAAGGATGAATGTGGAATGGTGATTAAAGTTAAGGACCAATATTGACGCGCCAGAGTTGGAGTGCATTTCCAACGCTTCTGCTGCTGTTGTAGAAACTGTACATATCTTCAATATTATATTAAGTTCTACTTTTACTAAATTGCTAGGCTACTAAACAAGTATTTACTGAACAAGCTAAACCAAGAAGCATTTTTTCGGGACTTTTTTTTTGGAGGGGGCGGGGGATTATTTTTGTGTTGCGTGAACCCGGTGGCAGAATATTCTTCAAGTGTATGCGACACATAATTTGGTACCTGCAAATAGTCTGCAAGAACTCACCCTACTGAAGTAGAAAATTGGCCATTTTTGGGGGAGGGCCCCCCCCAAGGAGGAGATGGCTTCTGGATTTGCTTTTGACATTTAAGGCCACAAAGAGTCCTTAGGCCTACTTTTAAAAAAATGTAAAAATTCTTAAAGTAAAAGTACATTTTTATTACTACTTACTTATTGTTTTACAACTTTTTATTCTGGCATTTTGGCTTTGGGTGTTGCATTGTATTGATTTTGATGCCTGCAGACTACAGTACTAATGAACATTTTCAATGGTAAACGGTTACCACGAAATTCTTTATTCATTTTGTTCACTAATATCAAGAGTGAGATAGGTGGTTTGTCCTCAAACCACCTATCTCACTCTTCTAATATCAAGTTACTGGCATGGCGTTAATGACCATACAAATTTTTTCACACATTTTCTTGTTCATTACGTGCTTCAGGAGGCCCATTTAGTACACAAAGCTCTCATATCAGTAGTACAAAGTACCATAATTACATTGGGGTCTTTACTATCCTTGCTCGTTTTGGCTGCTGAGTCTTAAAAAGATTCAAAACTATTCTGATTTGGATTTCACTGCTATTCTGCAGTAGTTTTTAAATAAAAAATAAAAAAAACAATATTTCTCACCGTGCTGCAAACGCACAAGTTAGTCCAAGTACCTCGTTGTTGCTTACGACGAAGTACTTCCTGCGGTGGCAGCAGGCATCTGATAGATGGGGGGGGGGGGATACATCGCATGCGTGATAGACAGCGAAAAGCAGGAGCGGTAGAACAGAAACGGCCCAATCTCGACCACGAATCACGCTGGGAACTAACAGATGTAGCAAAGAAATAACGTGGCAAAGGAAATTTTACTCCAAAACTTATTAGGTATACAAGCAAATTCTACAGCCAAACAACCCTCCAAACTAAATAGAATGTTTGTTAAAAAACTTGCATTTCACAATGGTAATATGCTCTGTTGTTAGAAAGAGCTTTGATTTGTGTGCAGAGAAGGCATTTTTGTCTGTGATGCTCGTCGCACATCGCGAGGATTCTACCATTCGGTGCGTAAATAACTTAGTAATGGACACAATAAATAATGCATGGTAGGCTAGACAGTTTTAATTTTTAATCAGCAAAAGCAATTTACTTTAGTTGCAAAATCACATATTTTGGGGCATTAGATAAAGCCAGTAATTGATTTTAATAGATTTGTTTTCATTGATCTCTTACAGGCTTGGTACAGATTCTCGAAATACTGGAAATACTTAGAAAAACTTCTACACTGGAAAATACTGAAAAATACTTGAAATTTATTTTTGATGCTGGAAAATACCTGAATTTTTAACTCAACTAAACTAACTGTTTGTCCTGTAATTAAATCCAGGAAAACCCACACAACCACCACGCTGAACACAACAAAGTCCGCGAATTTTTGGTGAAGTGCTACATCCATTTGCCTTCTTCAGAAATATCCCAACTACCGTAAATCTATATATATAATTACACAAAATCCGCAAGGCAGCCAGCAGCAGCAGCAAGCAGGACATACGAAGCAGTCATCTGCATCTGCAGCGCAGCCAGCAGGACATACGATGCCATCTACCGACGAACGGCAACTTCATTGGGGGGGGGAGTGAGACGGCGCGGAATGAGCGAGCGACTCCGCTAGTCGTGTATTAAAAGCCCAGTTGAAGCTAAAGCCCACCCCCTAAAATGCTGTAAAGTAAATATTCGAGTTAAAGCCACCCCTCAAATTATCGTTTTTCTATGCAAAATTACCTAAAAGTTATATGATGTGAATAAAGACAGTACTGCTTGTGTTTACTGTCCCCTTCTCCCTTCCTTTAGTAATAGTGGACTCTTCCTTTAGCTCCTAGCACATGCACACAAGGCCTGGGCATATCTCACCTAAGCCCCCACCCTTCTTCAGAGCAATTAAAAGGATGTAAAAATTGGTCTTTCAGAGATAGTTCACGAGAATTTTCTGTAATAGATGTCCAGAAAGGTTAGAAAATTGATAATGCTTGATTTAAAGCCCACCCCCCCTCCCCTATTTTTGCCAAATTAACTGCATAAGCCCATGTGCGTTTAATCCACGATCTACGGTACACAAAAAACGTCCGAAAACTAAAGTTTGTAAGTTCGACATTTCAAACACACACGCGTATACGGTTGCATTACTGAGATTTGTCTTTACGAACTTTCATCATGTAGTTTTCGGACGTTTTTTGTGTAGTTAGGGTACTTTTGAAGAAGGTGAACGGGTGTAGCATTTCACCGAAAATTCAAGCAGACTTTGTTGTGTTCAGTGTGGTGGTTGTGTGTGTTTTCCTGGACTTATGTAGTTTTTAAACCGCTGTAGATGCCGGTTGCCGGCAACCTTCACGAATGTGAATTGTGTGGCACTCGCCATTTGGCCGGTAGACATTGAAATGCACTCGCCATTGTCCATTACCTTCTCGCCTTGTAGAAACAATTTTAGCAGTTGTGATACTGCTTAATGCTGAAATATTGTTTGCATTAATCTAAGCCTCCAATCAACTAAAGTGGTTAGCAACATTGTAGCACACTTCGTTGGAGAGCCCTTGTAATTCTGCATGCAACGCCGCAAACCGCTTGTCTCTAGCTAATACGGTTCCCGAGATATGACAATTTAACCCTTTAAGGACGGGTGCGCCCAAATGCGCCCGCTGTTTAATAATGGTTTGCAGCTCTTCTACAGGTCAGATCTAAAACTTCCAACCAATTACAGTAAAACTAAAAATGGGATATGAAGGCCTGATAATTAACGAAAAAAATGACACAGGTTTCATTCCCTTACTTCAAGTAGGTGAGAAGCTATGAATTTTTTTTCTATAAGTCCGTTACGAGACCGTAGCGCAAATGCAGTCCTTAAAGGGTTAAGCATCAGGGTTTGATAATCAGTCGCCATTTTGGCGAGTAGCTCTAAAAACCAAGTCGCCAACTGCTGAATTTTCCTCGCCGTTTGGCGAGTGGCGACCGACATTGGTGAAGGTTGGTTGCCGTTATTTTGTGTCCTGTAATTAAGGATGCACCGATGTGCTAAAATGCCGATTCCGATGTCCGATTTCGATGTTGAAAAAACATCGGTCGATATCCGATTCCGATATCTCATGGTCCGATGATTAAGAATGAAGAATGTAAAGTGAAACTAAGTTACATTTTTCATGGAATCAAAAATAATTAATAGAATTTCGCAAATGAAATTTAAAATTTCGGTAGGCCTAAAATTTAGCACCCAGAAGTTAATTATAGGCGCATCTGTCACAAAATGGTTTAATACAATTTTGGATATCCGATGTTTTAACATCTGCTGCCTAAAACTGATCCGATGTTCCGATGAACGATTTAGCCAAAAAAGGCCTATTTCCGATGTCCGATGCTAACATCGGTACATCTCTACCTGTAATTAAAACTAATTTCTCGTAATCTTTTCGTAAAAAAAAAGTTTAGTTTTACAAGTTTTAATTCACATATTTATTTAAATAGGTTAGCGTCATTGTCAATTTTCTTTTTCGCGCGATCTACCTGAAAAGGTGGAGCACTTTCGGTTCTAGTAATAACACTGCCACCCGTCCGCCATTTATTTCTTCTGTAATAGGCTTAATTCGATGCATGCTGATCACAGCACGCACCAGAAAATGTCTGGTTTAAGTGTTATATTCGACTGAAATTGAAGGTCGTTAAAAGAACATATTAAACCATACTGGAAATATACTGAAAAACTAATAAAAATTTACTGGAATATACTTGAAAAAAAGATTTGCTATGTTGTACGAACCCTGCTTTTACTAAGTATCGTTGATCTCGTACTAAACTTAGGAATCTAAATTTCCAACTCTGCAAAATTTATCCGTGTTTGGACTGCTTGCTGCAATACTGATCAGTGTCGTGCACCCAAATCACAATATTTACTAGAAAAACGTTAAATTCAAAAAATCCATCCAGAAAAATCCTTTATGTATTGATTTAACACTTTAGCGGTTATGTTGTTATTTATAGAATTAATACATAAAAATATATTATACTTTATCAGGTTTTTTTTATTTTTTATTTTGTGTGTTAATAGCGCTTTAAGTTGATCTTGGTGGCAAAACGTCTTTAAATTTTGGTCAAGAAACCTTGAAAAAGTCCTGGAGTGCAAGACCATACTTCTGCAAGATCATACTTCTGCAAGACCCCTGATTATTACATTTCTGAAAAACATTACTTATCATATATATTAAAAGCCTACCGCGGCTAGTATACGGACAGCTACCATGGTGTAGTTTTGCACCTTAGGGCAGAATTTCGATTGGTCATGCCATTCCAGAGTTATGTGGCCCTGAATAACCAGTTTCGTTGTTTTACATTGTTTTAAATATTGTTATTAGGCAACAATGTAAATCAGCAAATGCCAGTTTTAAAAGCATTCCGAGCTGAACTTTTGTGAATTTTGTTACCGCATCTCCTCCATTAATATTTGGTGTGTGATGGTGTGGGTGGTGTCTATGGACAGTTACTGTGGTGCAGTTTTGCACCTTAAGTCAGAATTTCGGTTGGCCGTGCCATTCCGGAGTTAAGGGGCCCCGAATGACCAGTTTCATTGTTTTGCGTTGTTTTTAACATCAGTATTAGGCAACAATGCAAATAAGCAAACACTAGGATTAAGGGTATTGTCATAATTATTTTATTATACGTTTTAAAATTACAGTCGTTCATCAAGTCAGCGTAGCTTGATAAGAGTGTTAGACTGCAAATTGAAAGGTTGCGAGTTCGAATCCCGTTCAAGCACCGAATATGGGTTATTAGCTTAGGACAGGTAGGAGGTATAGGTATAGCAGTGTTCGAGATAGCTTTCCATTTTATGTCTAAAAGTCCTAATGTGCAAAAGCTTTAGACAAAAAAATGGAGAGCTATTGCGAACAACGCTCCCTCTCGAGCTTATAAAGATCAGTGGCAAATTGTAAATCGGCAACACCAAACTTCAACTCAGGTAATATAAACTTCAAAGCAAACATCGTTTAGCGCTAGGCTAACCTAGTGTTATCCGTAATTGTTTGTTGAAAATTTGCAAGTAGAATTGATATGTGTGAACTGAATTTGAATTTTGCATTATTTGTGCCAAGATGTAAGTTACACTCAAAGTAAGACAGCCTGCAGTTTTCTTAATCAAATGTTTTAAGCGTCTGTTTATCTTTTTAGGTTACTCTAGGCCTACAATTTGGGATGGAAGTGGACATGTGGTCTCTGGGTTGCATTTTAGTTGAGCTTTACATGGGTCAACCCATTTTTTTAGGTAGAAATAAAGATGAAGTTTTACAAAAGGTAAGAAAGCTAATTTTAAATGTTTTTGTGAGCACACAACTTCAAGATAGTTTTGATTACTGAAAAATCGGTTGACTCAGCATTTCTACTTTGGTTCAAGTTGATGACTTATACTCACAGTTCGATCACGCAAAACCAAAAGTCAAAGATTTTCAAAAATTTTCACCCTGAAACTTGTGAATTTTCGACAACGGTCAGGCAGTTAAGCCACCAGCACCCACACTCACAATCCTTCCAAACC
>JAHWFP010069941.1:0-20235 GCA_023313725.1 Lithobius niger | reverse complement strand
TGATATCAAACGCCAAGCTCTTTCGCCAAGCTAATCCCACCGACTAAGAGTTCGAAGGTTAAATGAAATATATGAAAATTGCTTACTGCACATTTTTCAATTATTTCATTTAACGTTTGAAGTATTAGTCGGTGGGATTAGCTTGGCGAAAGAGCTTGGCGTTTGATATCACGACTTCACACGGCCGAAAAGCTTGGCGGGAATCCTTAACAAGTTTTGTTTTGTGGTAGATATCAGTAATTTTTGGTCCAAATTTATGAAATCCATTTTTTTCTTAGTAATTATGAAATGGAAATGCCAATCTAGTTTTTGGTCCATTTCTTTTTCTTCTTTTTTTTTTGGTTTCGTTAGATTTTGAGGACAGCAGTCACCTTTTTTCATTTGATTAGCATTTTTATTAGTATTGCAGTATCTCCTTGCAAACGCATGAATTTCTTTAATTGTCAGTTTAGCATTGTTGCATAAAAACAATGTTTAAAACAATGTAAAACAATCAATTTGGACCTTTGGAGCTCCCTAACCCCTGAACCACTTGACCAATTAGAAAGGTCCATATGAAAAGGGCACATCTCCAGAGCAATACCTGTAAAATGAGCTAAGAACCAGCTTTATTTACCGCATGGAAGAATTTATTCTCGTGATACAAAAAAAGCGTTATTAGTAAGTAGTAAGAATTAGGCAAATATCAACGTTATTCACTTCGTTTTTTCAACAAGAAAACGTTAAGCTATGGGTCTAACAGTGACTTTTATGTTGCCAGGCGACCAAATCTCCCGATCAAATCTCCCGATCCTCACATGCCTGAAAACAGCCAAACTCCCTTTGCTGTAAAGACACAACGTGTCTAGTGGTCGTCATGCTCATATATACGTATAACCTGGATGTTATCGTTTTATCTTGGCGGGCGACACACTAGCGTGTGTCTTGAAATTAAAGGATTAGTGAAACTCGATTAAATATTGATCAAAATTGACAAAGCCGGCAGGCTAACGATTTACACTTGGCTGTTCAAAGGCGTATTTATTTATTTCCGGTGTACAACGCCGTATTCCCTTTTTTCCGGTCGAAAGATTCATATCTTATGTAAGTGCATGGAGTACGGATCAAGGGAGGGGCTGATTGAGCCAGCAAAGCAAACGAACATAAGCGTTTCCTAGCCAGTGGCACAAAAAGACAGACAAGTAACACGCTTTTCGTAACAAACACACGAGAAGGCAAATCATCCCAATGTTTTAACGGTGCATCAAACACCACCCGTGCGTAGCACGGGCTTCAGCTAGTAAAGGTTAAAAGCAAGTTTTGTTTTTTTCACATCCATCCCATTTTCTAGCATTTGTAACAGAAAACTTTACATTTATAGCACGATTTTCTATTTACTATTTCCAGTCAATTATTAGTTATACTAGCAGGACCCGTGCATGCTGCACGATGGATTGAGTCTCCCAGTCTTAGCCTCCCCCGGTGTTTGGTCTTCTCAGGAAAGTATATCGCGTATGCAATATTTCATTCATTAGTAGAGCGATCCTTCAATTTTACTCACCCCTCCACTTCCCCTCGTGCTCTTCCCCTCCTTTTCTGACCCGCCCCCTCCTCCCCGTCCCCGTCCGCAACTTAATCTCCGTGATTGCCTCCCGGTCATAGCCTCTATCGGTGTTTAGTTTTTTTTAGGAAAATCAATCGCGTTTGCAATATTTCATTAGTACACCCAGACCCAGAAAAGGCGCATACTTGTGCTTTACTCAATGCTAAAAAACCGTATCACTGAGAGAGTCAGCATTCAGTACGCAAGCAAGCCCCCTGCTGCAAGGTAATCTCCGTGATTGTTTCTTGATGGTTAAGATGGCGCGACCAGTGAAACGCTTCTTGCTGGCTCTTAAAGAAAAGGGTGTGTTGACCTGGAGAGAAGTCGATGGAGGGATTGTGACTGATGAGAAATATGCTGAAATACTGAAGATTGCAACGGAGATCGGGATTGATGAAGTGGATCTGCAACTCTATGGAGTAACGGGAGGTTAAATGGTAGAATCAGAATTTAGCCAAGACTCAGTATTAGCGCCGAGTAACAATGCAGAGCCCAGCAATGGGCAACGAGGGATTGTTGTGAGCGAAGTATATTCTAGGTTGCCTCCTGAAACTGTGGCTAATTTGTTTGTGGGGTCTGCGCCCATGGAATGAGAAGGTGCACAGCCAAGCCAACGACCATCTTCATATGCTGAAGTAACGTTTAATGAGCGTGATAGTGCGGGTAACGCAGAAGACTCCTCAAAACGTGAATTAGGGGCGAGAAACCTAAACTGGCTTAAATCACTATACAAGGGCAGTCTTGCGAATGTAGAAATGAAGAAATCGTTAGTTATTATTGCTGATAGAGTGGGCTGTCCATACTTTGTTTCTGTCATTAAGCAGGCATTGGCAGCAGTGATAGACTTAAAACGAGTAACAGGCAATGCTTGGCTAAGAGCCAATAATGCCTTTCATGTATCTTTCGCGGACCCGGAGGCGAAACGGATCGTTAGCCAAGCCAAGCAGAATTTAGGTTAGGAGGTCAACTTGCCACTATACATGACCTACATGTTACAACTATCAACATTAAGCTTCACTGGCTACCCCTGGACATCGCAGATAGTGAGGTCAAAAGGGCGTTCCATTGTTTTGGCGAGGTAGTTAGTCTAGTGCACGAGCTTCACGAAGATGAGGACCTCCGGCACTGCCGGAACGGCATTATTACAGTTGCGTTGCGCCTGAGAGAAACTGTTCTTGTGGATGAAGTGCCTGACACTGTTAGAGTTAGGGGTGTGTCTGCTCTGCTGGTTGTGGGCAACAGGCCTCCGCGGTTGTGGGCAACAGGCCTCCGCGGTTCCTGAAATGTGCCCAGATTGGGCATATTCGAAAATATTGCCCCAACGTGTTCTGTCGTACCTGCCATGTTTACATGCCTCGAGTCGCTCTTTGTGGCCATCTTGCCCCACCACCACCACCACTACCATCACCAGTTGTGATACCTGAACCTGATAGTCATGTTGTGGAGTTGCCGGCTGAAGCGGATCTAGAAAAGGATCACCTCTCCGGGCAGTGGTCTCGTGTTCGTGCCTCGAAACGCAGGTGGTACCCTGTCTTTGGCCAGTTCGCCCGCGCATCTAAAGGTTGTTGCCATCGATAGCAAGAATCGTTTTTCCGTGTTGGCTGTTGCTCATGACAAGTCAAGTGAACTGCAAGTGGAACCACCTCCAGCCGTGTCCAAGTTCCTCCCGACGCCACCGGATGACTGTTCACTGGAAAGCCCGGTGAGTGGCGCCTTGGATGAGTCGACGGAAAGTGGTTCGCTGATGTCTAGTGCTGGGAATTTCCAGACTATTCCTAGGGCTGATGACCCTGTGGCAAGTGCTACAATTGATATGGATTCACGTGAAGAGCTGGAAAAGGATTCCTCGTCATTGATAGTTCGCACGACTGCTGATTGAGCGGCGGACAGCGAGGACATGGTGTTATCATCTGAATCGTTCTGATATGCCTCTGAAGATAGCAATGGTGGACAACCTTGTGAGTCTAAATTGGTTGAAGATTGTGGTGATCCAGAAGTAAGTGAAGATTGTGGTGGTCCAGATGTGAGTGAAGATTACTACTTGGGTCATCGTTGAAGTTCTGGTCTCCTAACATAGCATACCTTCAAGTTTTGCGTATGGAATGTCAGGGGGGCGAACAACAAAGTTGAGGAAATCGAGAAATTGTGTAGTGGTTTTGATGTTGTTGGTATTGTGGAGTCGAGGTTTCCGGGTGGTTACACGCCTTTTTTTAAGGGGTTCCACGGCTTTGCAGGATCTGGTCAATATTGAATTCGAGTTTTTATTAGGGATTTAATTCCATTCTCTCTCGCTCCGCACCCATTGTGCAGAGGTATTGACGCCTGTGTTTCCAAATTTGGTGGGAGACTCGCTGGATCACGCTAGGGGCCATTCATGTGATCGAAAAGTTTTCAGAGCTTGAGTGGTTGGCGTGGATTGGCTCTCGTCCTGGTCCAGTGGTACTGGGAGGAGATTTCAACGCACACCACACACTTTGGGGCAGTGCTCGCTGTGATGCTAAGGGGCGGATTATTGCTGACTCCTTGATTATTATTGCTGTCATCTTAGGTTAGAGGTGATTCAAAACGGCTCCATCACTTTTGTTAGGCGGTTCGGTGCATGTGTTCAGGATTCTGTGCTGGATCTTTTCCTTTGTTCGTCTGACATCGCATCTTTATTTTCTTTTGTAACATCGTCTGATCTCAGGGGGCAATGATCACTTTCCTGTGGCACTGTCCAGCAGAGCTCATACCCCCATTGATTCGCCAGTGGGTAACCGCGAGTTAGTTTGGGCGCTTTTGCTGACTGGATTGCCAAATGGCTCATGGTAAAGAGACGGCCGCGTAGGAGCATCTCTAGAAAGCGACTCGACCCTGTCTGGTGGACCTCGGCTTGTAGGAGGGCTGTTTGTGATAGGCGAAATGCTTGGCAGCGGTATACTCTAGGCTTCGCTGCTACGTCAGGTGGTTTGAGTACGTCGGGACTGTGTAAGAAACAAGGTTTATTTTGCGCAAAGAAAAGGCCACCTTTGGGCGCAGGCTGTGCGAGCGTGTCTCTCATGGCACTCCTATCTCGCAGGTCTGGGCCTTGGTGCGTCCGCAGGATTCCTGAATTGCGGTGACTAGGTCGCTGGACCGTACTGGGAATGTTTTACGTGGTGCCCGTTTGGCCAATGCCTTCAATTCCAATTTTGCAACGGTTTACGGGGCACCTAAGGGCCCCCCTCCTCCTCCTCTAGCTGATTGTGTTTCTGTCCCCGACCAGGCGCCTTTGACACTACTTGAGTTGTCGGCTGCTTTGCATGTGTGTAGGCCTGATAGTGCCTCAGGCATAGATGGTGTGTCTTATGCTGATTTGCAGGGCCTTGATCTTGCTGGTCGTAGTGACCTTTTGGAGTACTACCAGACCCTTTTTGACGGGGCTCCTGTTCCTCAGTCGTGGCTGTTCTCTATCCTCTCCCCGGTTCTGGGTAGGGGAAAGGTGCGGTCAGCTGTTGAGAGTTACAGACCCATTGCTCTTCTCTCCTGCCCTCGAAAAGTTTATGAGAAGATACTCATCAACAGAGTTGTGTGGCAGCTTGATTACTCTGGAAAGCTATTCAGTGCCCAGTTCGGCTTCTGTAAGCACAGAGGAGCTCAAGATGCTATGTTGTACTTAGATTCTGGCATTCGGGAGGCCTGGGTCAATGACTGTATTGCTGTCGTGGTGTTCTTGGACATTAAGGCAGCATATGACATGGTTGACGTGGCCTGGCTTGAGTACTCGCTGGAGAGTCTTGGGGTCGGGGGGAAACTCAGGTCGGCTCTTTCGGCCCTTCTAGGTATGCGGCAGTTTGCAACCAGGGTTGATGGCTCCTGGTCGAGTGTTTTGACCGCGGATAGAGGCCTCCCGCAAGGGAGCTGTCTCAGCCCAGCCTTGTTCGCAGTGGCGATTGACGCTGTACTGGTTGAGCTCAGCTCTTCAGTGAGTGTTGTCACCTATGCAGACGACGTGGCTGTTTGGCTGTCTGGGAAAGACCTGCCTACGCTCCCGAGAAGGCTATTGCTCATGGCTCCCGGCTCCTTGCGGCCAGAGGATTGATGCTATCCAGCACCAAGACCGACCTTATGATCTCCCACAGAGGCCCTTTGCTTACTGGTTCCATTTCTGTGGATGGGTCAGTGGTGGAGGCATCAAATAAGGTGCGATACCTTGGTTTCTGGCTTGATCCGCGACTTGAGTGGTCACACGATGCAGCAGCAGTGAAGGGTACTATTGCATTCAGGCTTAATGTTTTGCGTTCAATTACCTGTCTGTGGTCTGTGGCCAAACGTGCTACGATCAATTCACCTTACAGGACATACATCAGAGCGTTTGCAGATTTTCACATTCCAGTTGTTCTGACCTCGAAGGGTGCTCTGAAAAGCATTCAAGTTGCTCTGAATGACTGCCTGCGAGTTGTGTCTGGTTGCCTACCTTCAACCCCAGTCCAGGCACTACTTGTTGAAACTGGCGATATGTCCATAGACATTAGGGCAAAGGAACTCTTGGTCAGATTGTGTCAGCGGGCTGTTGCTAGGGGTGCAAGAGATCCGCTCGCCCAGATTATTGTTGACTACATGTCCCTGCCTCAGGGGGCCCGAGGTTTGTTGGGTGCTCTTGGTGTTGGGGTTTCCCTTCTTGCTGCTCCTGAGGTGGCCAGGTTGCCGAAGGTTCGTTTTGTTTACCCCCTCCCCCTTGGGTGTGGTGTGGTGCCGTCCTTCGTTCTTTCTACAGTGGTCAGTGTCTGGACCCATCTTGTGTGAATGTTTATAGTGACGCGTCTTTTTGTGTTGAGACAGGAGTAGGCGATGTTGGGGTGTGCGTATCCAGTTACTGGCTGGAGTATAGCTATCACTTAGTCAGTGCCTTCAGCCTTCATTGGAGAACTTGTTGCCCTCACGGTGGCACGCACTAGAAGTTGGTTTAGAGTTGCGTGAATCGAATTTTCGGGTTGTCACTGATTCTCTGGCGGGTGTGGGATTCCTCCAACGGTACTTTACCTCCTTGAACGTTTCCCATCCGCTAGCGCTCGAGGTGGGGTGGGAATTATTCTTGGCTAGCCAGATGGGGGTTGCTATTTCGATTGTGTGGGCTCGTGCGCACAGTGGGGAGTTTGGAAACGAGTTAGCGGACGAACTGGCCAGGAAGGATAGTCGTCTGACAATCCTGGCAGTCTCTTTCGTAGTTGGCCCAGGAGATCTTCGGTCAGCCTACTCTAGACTCTCGTCTAGGGTCTGGCAGGGTCGCTAGGACCCACTGGCCCCCACTGGCCGTACTCTGTTTGGGATTCACCCTTCGGTTTCACGGCCTGAGGCCCTTGATAATTTAACGCGGTGCAAGGCGGGTCTTCCCTCGAGACTTCGTACTGGCCATGTCCAGCTTCGGGCGCACCTTTTTCGCCTGGGTTTGGCACGGACTCCTCTGTGTAGATGTGGCTTGACAGATGAAACTGTGGCTCATTTTCTATTTGATTGTCCGCTTTGGCAAGCGCAGCGACACTTTGTCTTTCATGACGGGGACGACCCTATGGCAGTGGTCCTGGGAGTCCCACCTCACCCGCAGAATGGTAGGGTGAGGTATTTTAGAACAATGGGATTCTGCAAGGCAACAGGTCGTTTTGGGTAGTTGGCGGCAGTTTTCTGTTAACTCACCTGTTGTTTCCCCCTCTCCCGGCATTCCATAGTGGTCAGGGCTAGCACAGGAGTATTGCGTTGTGTAGCTGTGTACGGCTACTTGTGCCCAGTAGGGTTAAGATGGAGTCGGTTTTGTGTCGGTCCCCTGGTGTGGAATCCTGCAATAACTGTTGGGCTGTTGGACTGTGTGCACAGTGGACATCGTTTTGGAGCGATGTGGTTTACAAGGATTTCTATAAGCTCGGTACAGCTGCACAGTATGGAATACCCTGTGTGATGTGTTCAGAGCTGTCATGAAATGTATAGCGTAAGTTAGGTTAAGGCAATAGGGTGAGTGTATGGCTTCATGGGCCTTTAGAACTCAAATAAAATTAACCTGAACCTGAACCTGAAACAATTCACGTCGGCACCATGCACCACCAAATTGTTGCAAGTATTTTTCCTTCATTTGCTCGCACATGCAAAGATTGTTGCCGCCCACTTGAAAACAATTCAACTTCGCTCTCCAAGTCTGCATCTACAAAACAAATACGCCTTTCCGTCGTATCAGGCTGCCAATTAACAACATCATATCAAAAAACCAAAACTGGTAAAGGGGCCGCCAAGTTCCGAATGGTTCGGCCCTTCAAAGGAGTGATATCAACACACCTAAACATTCGCCAAGTTAATACGGTTTTTTTACGGTACACGAATCTAAACTGAATTATCTGCCCCACCACGATAAAAGCGGCAATTTTGCTAGAAAGAAGATTAGGAAACAAAATACACATCATCAGCACAGGTGGGAACGTGTTCTTTGTAGAGAAAAAGTGTCCTCAATAACGTGACATATTATTTTATGTAGACTTACTGTTCTTGCAGTCTAGTGTAAGTAGCGAGTAATTTTAAACAGCTGGTGCGTTGATTAGTTTAGTAATCTTCTTCTGCCACCAGAATATTAGAACTGTATGAACATTTACCATTCCGTGAGTTTGTAGTATGTGTTCATGATTGAATGATTAACGTTAACCTCGGGAGGGCCAAATGAAGAGGGATGCACTGATTGAGTGAGCGAAGCGAACGAAAATCAGCGTTTGTTAGCCAGTGCGCTCAAAAATCGGGTTAAATAGACTTAAGCATGTGAAACATGGGCATACAATGAGCCAAACCATGTCCGTGCGATGCGTTTGCCATAATCCCGTTTGACGACCAATTTTATGGCAATCATCTCAGTACTTTTCAAATTTCCCGTTTGCCATACTGACCAATTTTATGGCATCGTATACTAAAACCCAATTTTAAGAAAGAATGTTTGCGAGATCCTTTTAAGAAAGAATGTTTAAGTGATCCTTTAAAAAAAAAAAGCAAAGCGAACATTTTAACCTATAAAAAGTTCGACATTTACCAAGTATGACCAAAAAAAAAAAGAACAGGCTACGAAGGTTCCACTGCAAGATCGAACTCGAGCGGTTGCAGGGCGTTGGTCCTCTAATAGTAAAGGGTTCCAGTCTAATTGCATACCGACTTGGTTACATGGTTAGCGCTGACAATGTCGCAAACAATTCGAACAATACATGGTAGGACGAGTTATACGTAGGATACGCAGTACGTATATTCATTCGTTCTTTGTTCTGTCGCTCTTGTTATTCGTATGTTGCTATCGCTCGTCAAGCCTTACCGCGAGCAACGCACAGAAAAAATAGAAGGACGGTCGTCTGTGACAAACTGAGCCATTCCAAATCCTATAAAAGGCTATAATCTTAGGTATTAGTCGGGTACATAGAGTTTGATTGACAGTAGCGGGCACAGACTATCAAAAGGGCAGGGGCAAGTGTTAGTAAAATGAGTAATTTTTTCTGGGAACCTTTTTTTTTTTTTTTTTTGCTTGTGAGGCATTTTTTTGCACTTATTTTAGCTTGTCACCGTCGCTTTTACTCTTTTCTTTTATGCCCATATCTCCTTTCCCTGGCTTTCTTCTTGTCCTTTTTGCGTCTTGAAGCCCTTCCTTTCACTGCAACACCAGAAGTTATAAGGTAAAAAAAACCAAGATAGGGCATTCCCCCCCCCCCTGAAAATTGGCATTTATTCCTAAAAGGGCAGGGGCAATGCCCCCCCACCCTCCCCCCGTGCACGCCACTGCAGTTTGACGTGTTTACAGTCTGAGTCATAAAACAGAAGGTGAGAGGGTCAATTTTAGGAAGATATTTACGGTCACTAGTGTAGGGGTTGGCACGATAATCGATAATGCGATAATATCGCTAAAGAATTTTCCGTCGATTATCATATCGCACTTTTTCTGATTTATCGAATTATCGTGCAAACCCTGATGCTTAAATTATCATATCTCGGAAACCGTAACAGCTAGAAACAAGCGGTTTGCGGCGTTGCTTGTAGAATTACAATGTATCTTCAATCAAGTGTTCAATACTGTTGCTATAGCCACTTTAGCTGATTGAAGAGTAGTTTAATGCAAACAATATTTAAGCACTAAAAAGCAGCAAAACTGCTAAATTATTTCTAGAAAGAAATGGACAATGGCAAGTACATTTTATTGGCTATTGGCCAAATGGTGAGTGCCACACAATTCACATCCGTGAAGGTTGCACTGTACGCTTCAGCCAAGAGGTTTTTTTTTTTAAATTCACAAAATTAAAGTGGTTATCCCAGCCCCAAAATTTGTTTTATCGAGATATCGATTGTCGCGATAATGTAAAAAAAAAAAATTGTATCGTGCCATCCCTACATTAGAGGAATACTCCAAGCAATTATTTTGTGGAAGTGTCATAAAATACGAGAAATACAGCCACGTGGCACTGGAGGTAGTAAGGTTCCACAAGTTCATTGGCATACACTTAGTTTTAATTTTCAAAAAGTCAGGCTTTTCTTGGTCACAAGGCAACGAAACACTCATACAAAAGCGCTAAAAACACTCTAAGCATACTACGGTACACGCACATTGGATCCCAAACATTGGAGCTTGGCTTCTCGAAAATTAAAAAACTAAGCGTATGCCAATGAACTTGTGGAACCTTACTACCTCCAGGGGTGGCTGTATTTCTCGTATTTTAGTAGAGGAACAACTACTTTGTTGCTCGTTGTGGTCTATATCATACTGCTGCTGCATTGCAGTCTCTTCAATCTAACAGCAGCTTGCACACGTGGGCTTCGTTATTTACAAACTTAGTCGCATAGGAAGCAGCAAAGTCGAGGTTACTAAGCAACGGCTAAGCCAATCCCAATTTTGAAAAGCCCTAAAAAAATTGTACGGTACAAATTTGCTATTTGTAGTGTACAGACAGCTGCTGTTGTGCTTGGTGTCACGATCGCAAAGCTTCTATTAACGAAACCCTAGAACAGAAAGATTTAATTAACTTTTTTGTATTGTGTAGCCAGATTCGGCTTTTTGTGCGACCGCCATTGTCCTAATTTCGTTGTAGAAAGTTCGTTCTTTCATAGACTTTGTTGGCGATGGCAAAATGAGATAAATCCATTCTGGTTCCAAATTCCCTAACGAGTAGGGCTGGCTTTCCGTATTAAAGTTACAACTGCAGGCAGCCACAGCAACAAAAGAAGAAAATCTGGTTTTGCGCGTCCCTTTCGGCCGGTAAATCGATATGCTGAGTGCGTGCTTGCGTGCACGAGCCACTGTCTGCGTGGATGTCCGTCTGCTCTTTTGCTGCGTATTGCGAAATGAGACAAAAGCAGTAGTGAACTCTTTTCCCCGGCATGTTATTTACTCGTTACAACGAAATCCGTGTTCGTCTTTTATCTGGGTGCCTGTTGCACCAACCACTTCCGTGTTTTTCTGTTGAATTGGCCTTAAAGGATAGATACCGCGTCGAACAGAAAGGGGTCGAATAGATCGTTGCGACATCTGTGAACGGAAATTGGCCAAAAACACAAATCTAGAATAGTGCCGGCCTAAGAACGAACGGCCGGGAGAATCCAACTTTGAAGCCACTTTAGGGAGGGTGACCTCATTTTATATCTGGCTGAGGCAGGTTTATCCGCTAGCAGTACTCCTTTTCTCTACCTGTCGTCCCTAATGTGGGTCCAAAGTTGGACTTTCCGATTCGTTCTTAGGCCAGCAGTATTCTAACAAAGTGTGTATGACAGTGTTGTAAAGTATTTGACGAAAACGCTTTAACTACAGTTGGGGAAAAAAAAGAAATATTCGGATTAAAGACCTTTTTCATCCGCTAAGGTTATCTCAGGACGGGGGGACAGCTTTGCTGTTCCTAGGATTTTTACATGCCACAGTCGACACGGGGAAGAAAACTTTTTCTAGCGTCCATCTCTTCCCATATACACAGGGACGGAGTGAGACCAGGTTTGACTCAGGATGTCCGGTGCATAAGACAGTTGGTATAAGCAACACGCTGAAAAATATCCGCAGTGTGTTTTTATTTGACCCAAGCATTCCATTCCTAAGTTTCAACTGCTGTCCTGGCTTCTCTGGTAAACGCGAATAGGCAGAAAATTCTTAAAGCATATCATGCCTGAAAGAGTAACCAGTCCAGTGGCCACAGAGTCATATGTACTGTCTCGCATGTTCGAATATAAAACCTGACGTATCAAACTGAGTTGCTGTTTTCCGCGCCAGTTTGGCCATGTCGCTTCGGCATGGTGCAGCACAGCACAGCACGAATTATTAGTTACGTGTGAAATCCAACAGGTGCCCAATCACTACGAAATGCGCGTCAAGCTCCCAAATCGAAGACAACAATGGTGATAAGCCTAGGAGTAAAGAGGGAGGAAGTGGGAAGAGGGGGTCTGTGACAGGTAACTCTGAAAAAAGGAAAGGAAAGGTGCAAACGGAAAACTTGGCTGGCTAACTCTGATATTTATTGAGATGTGAAATCAATCCCCGTGCGAGACGTGGTAAGGTACGGTTCATGGTAAGGTACGGTTCAGACAGAACAAACTTTGAATTATTACGTGTGAAATCGTTATTACAATTCCCATTTAAAAATAGAATGACAGACAAGTTGATTCCAGCACCATTTGTATACAAAAGCATGGCGCTTTGAGTTTAATTGTGACTCCTTTCTTGCTACTACGGCTGCCTTCGTCAGAGGTGTCTTATTTAAGGAAATAAAACTATTTTAGCTGGAGTGCAAATTTGTTTTCATTTTGATCGATTTTTCAATCAAGCTACAAAGGAATGACGTGGCATGTGGTCAGTCTTACTAAGGAGAGGAAAATAGCCTCCGAGTGATATGTCTGGGCGAGAGGAAGAGACAAATGACATCAAATATTTAAAAAACACCCAAACCTGCCGGCGCATTTTGTGGTAATGATTCAAAGTTGAACTATTTCGCTTCAACACCCTTTAAATTCAAACTGAAGTTAAAAAATCAATAAAAATATAAGAAACTCAAACAAAGAAGCAAACCAAATCTCCCCTCTGAAACAGTGGTAAGTGGTCGCAGGTATGGGCTCCTGGTTCATGTGTGTATAATGAAAAGTAAGCCAGCTAGGGTGCTGACCACTATTGAACTTAATCCATACGTCTTTTCACGAGTGCCCCTGTGAGAATTGAGAACACCAACACCATGGCGACATTAATCATAGGAACGGCGGCGCGCAACAAAAACGAAGTCAAAAGAGCCTACTGGGAAACCTTAGCAAAAACCAAAAAGGCAAATTTATTGTTTTCTCTTTTTTTGTTCCTTGTTTGTGTATCATTTTCCTGCGTGTGGGTGTAGTTGTGGGTGAATAAAGTGGGTGTAGTCGTGGGTGTGTCGCGTGGTGAGAGATGTTCGAGTTTAGTCTAATTTCTTGAAAAGAAGTTGATCAAATTGGTAACTGAAAAAAGAGACCCAGGCAAGGTCTTGCTGGTCAAGGTTCGGTGGTAATATTCAGACTCCTTCAGAATGGGACCTAATCAAGATCGGAGAGTTCCACTTTTCAATCCCTGGATTTCTTCATTCCCTTCCTTACTCTTTTCGTGATTTTGAAATGTCCGGCAAGGTAAATAAACTAGGTTTACTTTAAGCTTTCCGCGCATAATGATCGAAATTCAGATCCCTATTCAGATGCCTACATGTTGTGTCATTTGCGTGCTCGTCACTGCTCTGGGCATCTGACATCTCGTTGCTCGCGAATCGATCATGCACGATACTCTTCTAGATGGCTGCCGCTGCGAATTCGTCGATTCATCTGTAATGTTGTAGTTAAGCGATGTAAAAATCGATTTTACACTTTAGCCCCTCAAAACAACGTTTAAATCTTACTCAAAAAGGCATACCTTCCAAACATATTGATTTCTATCAATATTTCTCGATATTTCTCGGTATTATTTCGTATCAAGTACGGTCCCAAGGGTTTATTTACCTACCATTAACCAATCCGTTGCTAAAAATCCATTTTTAAATATAACGTCTAAGAGATTTTCTGTTGAATATTAGGGAATGGTTTTCGGGCATCCTCCGCATATGTTTACGGTTGCCAACGCACTTAGATCTTGGCTCTACTTTCGTGACGTATCATCGTTTCTGGTTTATGACGACACGACTTTGGCTTTCGTACTGTCACTTGGCCCTTGTTTCATTGATGTTTTGTTATCGCATGCGCAGCAAGTCACGTGAAGAAGCGCGTGGAAGTGACGTTGTAGAACTACATCGCTGAATCTCACAAAACAATAAGACAGCTACATGATCGGACTGAGTACTGCTCGTGGCTGTTAACATGGCAAGAAGGAGTATCCCTTTAAGTTGTATTTATCCTTGATGTAGTGTAGTAATTGTGTCGAGTACTTCGAAAACACATTTTAATATTGTTCCTGTCGCGTAGTCGAAAGCTGCTTGGTAATCAACACTTAGCACCGTAGATTTTACCGCCACAGTGGTGCTGGTCACGAATTAGCAAGGCGATGTGTTACGAATTGAATGTTCCCGTTATCAGAAAAGCTGAAATTTTCAGCTTCTCCCAAACTCGTGTAGCCCTAAGTAACCCAGTTTGATCCCGATTTGAAAAACCGGTTTGAAAGAAATATCCCTGCAAACCGAAGTATAGTTTGAAATAATGAATGAATTTAACGGAAGTTTGGCTCTAACGTCCTTCTGTAACAAACACCCGTCGTGGCACCTGGGGATTCGTATTGCACTTTCATTTCTTTTTATATTCTGGTAAGATTCAAAATTGCTCCTTTTTATTTATATGGGCATTAGTTTGCTTCAGATGACTTCAGGTTGTATTTAAGGACTGCATTTGCGCTAAGGGCTTATGACTGCTTTGTAGAAAAAAATTATAGCTTCTGACCCACTCGAATTATGGGAATGAAACCTGTGTCATTTTTTCCTTAAAGGTACATTCCTCCCATCGCCGTTCTTTTCGATCCACCACATCAAGTACGGCCCCAAAGGTCTATTTGCTTACCGTTAGTCAGTCCCTTGCTAAAAATCCGTTTTAAAATGTGGCGTCTGGGAGATTTTCTCTTGAATATTGGGAACTGTATTTATAGCATCCTGCGATTATATGATCCTTTGCGCGCTTACAATAACCATGACGTTTCATGTCTGTGTGTGCATGTACTAATTTTTAATCGTTTGCTAATAATTACCATGAGATCATAAATCTAAAAGACTAATTTAAAAAAAATTAAAATTATTTATGCCTATTGATTGCCGAAGAAAAATTGTAAGACACTAGCCTAAAAAATTATAAAGTGTGATGTTAAGATAAGAAAATCATTCCGGTTGTGACGACACAATCTTTAAATTTAGGCTGTTGTGTATACCATTCCCAAAGCCAACTGAGATAGTAGCTGCGTTGGCCTTGTATTCCAATGCCGAGTCCCGTGAAACGGTGCAATAGTAACAAGCGCGTATGGAGATCTGCGCGTGGCTGTTATAAGGCAGGCCGGATGTGCCTTTAATGATCTGGCCTTCACGTCCCAATTTTTAATTTTATTGTTATTCGCTGGAAGTTTTCGATCTGACCTGCAGAAAAGCTAAAATCAATGATTATACAGAGGGCGCATTTGGGCGAACCCGTCCTAAAAAAAGAAAAAAACATTTATATACTTATAGTCCAGTCGTAATGCAGTCTGCAAACTCGCGACGCAAACCTGCTAAAATAAAAGTGGTGTACGTAGTCGCTAGGGAGATCGGTAGGCAAGAACGGTTGATTAATTTGTGCAGTGATTACTTGCAGCCTGATTAGGATCTAAATACAGCTGAGGATGTTTCGTGATTCAATCGAGATTAGTTTGCTCCCAAAAGGTAAGTGCTTGGCTGTAACGACTCCCAATTACGTCTTTTTTTTCCATCCTTCAGTAAATATTTTAAGAGGCCACAAAAAAATTGCCCTCTCTTTTTTTAGTTCCGTGCATTGAGTTGACGTAGCACGAAACCTTCTTTCGTTAAATTAAAGAAAACCTACCGAGCAGAAGTCATGTTTCAGGCTTTCCGCACACTGTGTCCTTACGTTGTACCTTCTGATTTGTGTTGAACTTATGTTTACTAGTATCAACAATTTATATGGTTGGGGAGGAGAATTTGTAACTCTAAAAAGTCCGTATTACAACGTGTTGCATTCATTCCGATTAGTTCCGACCGAGTTTCAGAGGGCGCCACACGTTCCATCTGGTAATTTTGCTCATTTTTCAGCCCAAATCTCAAGTAAACTAAAGTACAACTAACTAAACTAAACAATAATTAAATACAAGCCAGTTTTGTTTAGTTTAGCTTAATTTTAGGCTGAAAACTGAGTAGAAATTCCCACATAAAACTCATGCCGCCCTCTATAAACTTAGACGAAACTAATAGGAATGAATCCAAGACGTTTCAGAAGGGGTCTCAGTCACAAATTCTCCCAACCCTATAAATTCTTGCTAACATTTACAAGTAAAAATAGTGTCTGGAGTTATGTATTCATGTGCAATTTACTGAGTAAGTATAGAAACTAGTATAATTTTCTTCAGTTGTGCTCCATATTGATGGTAACTTATGAAACAGTTATGAAACTTGGTGGATGCCATGAAGAGAGGAGGCCCCATTGATTGGAATAGAAACCATACCTAATGCTATCAAAAACAATCCACTGCTAATTTCTTAATGCAACACACCCCAAGTTAGAAACTGCATGGTAGGAGCTAATATCTGCCACCTATGTGAATAACGGAGCGAAATTCGACCCAGAATTATAGGAACTTCATCACATGCAAAATGGCCGTTGCGACCCCTGAATGGCATCTTCTCACCCCTACACTCAGGTGGGCATGGAAGCATCGCACGCCAATCACAGGTCGCAAACAACCGCTTTTCGTGTGACGTGCATTTTCGTGTTCCGTGGTTCGTGTATTATACATGTTTTCGTGTTCCGAAAATTCTAGTCTGATTTTCATTTTAGTTTTGGAAGGACTGAGCAAAGGCACCTTCTCTGTTACATCCAAAAATTTATAAGAATGTTGTCGTTACCTCACCTATAATACACAAACATCACCCAAACACAAAATCGAACAAAAACATCAACAAACATAACCGTAGGTTTCACTGTGTAAGCAATGAAGGCTAGTTTAGATAATCCCTAGTTTTTGCAACAATGCGAAAACTAGGGATTATCTGAAGGTGCCCTCTTGGCTTACACACTACGGGAATGATTCAGAACCTTGTAGGCTAAGGTGCTAATTTCTTCCCGTTGTGCGTTCTGACGCTGTTTAAGAAGTTAACAGTGGATCTCCTTGATACTAGTTAACAATGTCCTCAGTTTCTTCGCTAATCAGTACGCGCCCCCCCCCCCCCCCCACATCATATGCCAAGTTCATGACTTTATTTAGTAAATTAAGCTGAACCACTTTACTGATTATCCTGTTTCGAATAAGAAAAGTGATGGCCACGGGGATCAAGAAGTTGCGACCAGGGGATTTTATTGATTTTTTCTGCCCAGTGCTCGGAAAAGCAAAAAGACTAAATCGTCTGGAGGTATTGAAACCCATCTTAGTCAGTCTACATCATTCTAAAACTGTCTAATCTTGTCTAAACTTGTTTAAAACTTTCTGAACTTGTCTAAATTCACGCAGAACCATGTTAAAATTGTCTAAACCTATTTAAACTTTTCTAGTTTTGTTGAAACCTTTTCGAGTCTTAGTACACTTGTCTAAACTTTAATAATTATTTCCATAAGTCGATAGTTAACTAGTAAGCAATACGGTGAACTCCCGTTTCGCCAAATCCAATTTCGTCGAATCCCGTTTCGCCAAAAAAAAGCAGATTAACAGTTTTGCCCTCAGGGGCCAGTCCCGTTTCGCCAAATCCCGTTTCGCCAAAACGAATTTGACACAATTTTACGTACATGAAATGTAATGCCTTATTTCTATGTAATGGGATTTTAAAAGGCAAACATTTAACAGAGACAAGCAGTGGGGGAATAAGCCCAGTTGATTTATTACCGTTTTGAAAACCGGCAATACAGACGGAAAAAGTGTGCTTTAAATATAATTGTTTAGAATGCTTAGTCGTCACTACGTCATCGCCAAGGTTCTCTTTTGAGAATAGTTAGTTATACACGGGATGGTTAACCTATTCCAAACGGGAATTCCCGTTTTGGAGAATCCCGTTCCTCAGAATCAAAATATTCTTAAAAAATTTAACATTGCAGAAAAGTTAAAGAGGCAGTAATTGGAAGTAATTTTTGATTAGTTGTGGTTTCTGATGTTATATGTTTAGCCGCAGTGAGCGCGGCAGCGCGAGCAAGGCACGTAATTTATAACAAATTATTTTGCAAAATGGAAGTCTGGTGTTTGTCTATAAATGTCTGACCATTATCATGTTTAAAACATATAAACACGAACATTTATAACATAATAATGGTCAGACATTTATAAATAAACACCAGAATTCCATTTTGTAAAATAATTTGTTATAAATTACGTGCCACGCTCACTGCAGCTAAACATATAACATCCGAAACCACAACTAATCAAAAATTACTTCCAATTACTGCCTCTGTAACTTTTCTGCAATGTTCAACTTTCGAAGAATATTTTGATTCTGAGGAACGGGATTCTTTAAAACGAAATTTTAGGCACACGAAACATTTAAAACATTTAAACACGAACATTTATAATGTTTCGTGTGCCTATAATTTCGTGAACGATATTTGGCGAAACGGGTTTTGGCGAAACGGGACGTAACCAGCAATACATTACTTCACTTAGAAGTACTATAGGCAAAAATATAGAAAATATCTCGGTAGTATCTTCTAGAGTTACACTATCACGTTTCTTAGGGGACGTTCAGGTATTACGTCATCAGGAAGGGACGAGTTGGGTGGCCAGTTGATAACGTAAGCACCGTTATCCCCAGTAAAACGGTGGTAAAATGCAAGAAAATAAATGGTCCTCAGTAAAAACACAGGGGAGAACGCACCCTCCTGGGGGCGGGGGTCAAGTTAGAAATGACTTAATACTGGCGTGGGGGTGGAGTAATTGATGAGAGTCAATGACGAGGGGAAAGGGGTGGGGGTTAAAAATAGCCAATTTCTTCATAATGTAATCAACTGAAATTTTTTTAATGAGTCTCCGCATTTAATCATTAAAACGCGCAAGGATAATTTTTCATTACATAACAAAAGTCGTAACTGATCGAGAATTATTAATCCGTTGTGAACTTAAACCAAGTCTGTGAAAGAAAGATGGTTTTCATTGCACCATGTACTGAAAATAAAATGAGGTGATTTTATGTAGTTCTTAATGGTGAACATCAACGCTGAGCTGAGAAAGGATTGATCCAGTATCCACTTCAAACCAGCTATTTGTTTCATTCCAGATGATTTTCATTGACTTTTAGTGAGGCGCGGAGCGAAATAGAGCCGTGGAGCGTCTCATCCTCTGCTGCACTGTCATTAGCTTTCTAATTACATCCACGATTACTTGATCCCAGTATCCGATTAAAATTTTAAATTTTTTACATGAATTCTATACCTAATTTGTGGAATGAACTTCGTAAATGAACAAATTTGGTTGCTATGCAAGGTTTGCAAGATATGCAGGGTTTGCGGAATTTTTACTCTTTGTGCGTATACAAGCGCTATTTTGAATGCCAGCTTTTCACTGGATGTTTATGACCACTGACAGGCAAATTCAGCCAACACGGCAAACGCAAAGTCATCACTGCTTTTGAAGTTCACTTGTTCATTCTATTAGCACGGAAATTCAAACGTGTATACGAGGTTGATGTCAGTTTCATAACATGTTTTCAAATCAGTGTTGACGAGAAAAATGAACTTGTGAAGGTCATGTATTTTTTTGTTTTGTATCTTTCCAGGTAAGTGGAAAGCTTAGATCATTCGAACAAGAGTCTTCCGACGACTAACTAGCCTGCTGCTACGGTAAGATGAAACTGTAAGATTTGTTATTTTTTGGTTATGGGGCACACAAAAAATGTGACGAGTATGCTAAATCCACTCTCTCAAATCACGACGACTTGAGTTTAAAAAAACAGCCTTTTTCAGGGCAAAATTTAATTTCTAAGTAACAAAGGTTGGCAAACTTAAAAGGGTATGCCTTCTCCCTATTTTTGTGCATCCGACGCACACGTAACTTTGCAACTTTTACATACGTCTGAGAAAATGTAGCAAACCCGTCTTGTACGTAGGAAAAAAAAACAGGAAAATAAAAGCGTTTGCAACATTTGCATACACGTTGAATTAATATTGCAAAACTGAGTCGCACAGGAAAGCCAACACGGAGGCAGGCATCTTTAATACTCAAACTTTGAGTTGGCCCAATTCAGTATCTGCTTTCTGATTCTGAAGTAATGTAAACGATTTATTAAAAAAAAATCCAAAATTGTCGACGTCATTGGATCGCCGCATCACGTTGGGTTGTTAAAGGAGATAGCCAAATTAATGTCCTTTTCGCCCGCTAAGGTTATTTCTGGACGGAGGTGGGTAATTTTTCTAGGAAATACCTAAGCTCTTTTACATGCCGCAATCGATATGAGCATGAGTGCATTTGTGGGTCTTTCTCTCCCGAATGCACAGGGATTGGCTACGGCCAAGATTGAACCCGGAATCTCGAGCATATGAGACAGTCA
>JAHWFP010069940.1:0-30320 GCA_023313725.1 Lithobius niger | reverse complement strand
AGAAATATAACTAGTTTACAAGTTGGCCGATGATGCAAAAGAGATCCCTGTTTAGAAAAGCGCAGCTATCTTTGGCTCACAATAATTTCTTCCCATCACCAGATGACCTTGTACTGCACCTAAAAGAAGAACACAATCAGCGAACCTTGTGAGGAGTTCCATGGGCAATTACAGCCCAGTGGTGAACACGGTTGGCCACCAACCAAGTAGATAACGGGCCGAATCCCACAGTACGAAATTCTTCTGATTACGTGAAAGAATCAAGTTCTCTTGTGGCATTTGCGTGTGTGTGTGTGTGTGTGTGTGTGTGTATGCGTGTGTGTGTGTGTGTGTGGGATCAAAATTTAAATTCGAAACATTACTTGTGATCTTTGAAAAGTAATCTATATATATAATACGCTTAGGTTGGGCAAGCAAATTCATCATTATGCACTATAATGAAAGACGGCGAGCGACCGACAATGTCAAACAAACGGATGTGGCCTGTAAAAATCAGTAACAATCGAAATATTTCTTTAATATTTCTGCCTACTTGAAGAGTTTCAAAGTTGGTTCAATAACAATCACTGCATGCACGACCGTTGTTGGATTTATTGCGATTGGGATCAGAACTAAGAAACGGGCAATTGAGCGTCCTCCATTGAAAAAAGACATATACTTCCATGACAAAACAAATCAGTACGGGTTATAATGTAGGGGAAGCATGGATGGAGGATATTCAGATCTCTCAATAGGGGATTCCGGGACGGGGGAGGAGGTGCGGGACGGGAAAGGAGTTACGGGGGGGGGGGGCCAGGGGGGAAATCAGACCGCAGGGAGTTCGGAGGAGGAAGCAGGGGTGGCACTCTTTTCATTCCATACTGCCCACCACAGTATTTCGCTCAGGTATGCGGGAACTTGCTACAGCTAGTTATTTATTTAATTTTAATTCTTTAATTTCTTTTAAAAAGTTTTTCATTTTTTTCTCACTGAGGTGGAGTTCAGTGACTGCTTGGAAATTTGTTTTGGCTGTTCAGCCTGATTGGTCGCATTGTTTTGGTTTTGTGCTGAGTTACTTGAATGAGTGCTTCAATTTTGTCGCAGCAGAGCTAAGGAAGGCCACAAAGCTATAAGAGAAGATGATCGGCATTATTTGTAATAAACGGATTGTTCGAAGATGTTGACGGTAAAGAATGCTTTCGCTGGTGGGCGAAATGCATTAGCAACAACACAAGTTGATGGGCTGTGGAAATTTTAGAACTACGGCTGCAGGGATGTTGACCTTTGTACTTGTTTTCCTTCCAAGATGGAATGTGTTGGAGTCTGGTCTCGTCTGTTATCAGAGCTGCTTAAAAATATTTTTCCACTCATTTGATGAATTCATTTCCAAGAGAGCAAATCCACGACTATTTTTATTTCTATGGGCTATCTTAATAAAATTTACGAACTAAAACTTACTATTGATATGTATTATATTGATGTTACTGGTGTGTCTCAAACACACCTGCCCACAAATATTCCCAACTCCACCATCAATCTGGATGGCTACGCAGTCTATCACAGTCCTCGCTTGGTTAGGGGTTAAGGTGACATACTAATCTACATAAAAAAAAACATAACTTCTACATCGTCTGGTACCTATGCAGACTTAATTGGTGAATGGGAGCCTCACTGGTACTCCATAATCTTTCCCAACTCTTACAACATTAAGGTTGACAGCATTTACGAACTATCCCACTCACTGGCCCAGCTTTCCCACCATGCTGAACAATACCCTTGCTGTGAAGAAAAATACACTACCTATCGGCATGGAAGATTTCAGTTTTTCACATATTAATCGTCTTGATCTTACCACTACCAAACATGATCCATTTGCTTCCATAGACTTCTTTGATTTCATGCAGGACTGGGGCCATACTCAAAACATTACCAGACCAACTCAAAATTGCATTAACCATGGAACCAGGCCACTTCATCTTCTTTTGATTTCACCATATCTTAAGCTCTCACCAATATCTCGTTAACTGCTTTTGAGCGTGCAATCGTGATGTTCTAAATTTTGTATTGACATTACTTATTCCATCAAATTCACTTCTTACCCAACCTACAGCTTTCGTTCCTACATGATTTCTAGTTTCTGTTGGGCTCATGACTCCATAACCTTGACGTCCACCTCCAGGTCCAAAAGCTTACTGCGTCTTTCCCGAACACTATCCATCACTTTGTCCCTCGTTAAGAATCCACTACGCATCATCCTGTCCCCATTCGTCTACTTGGGAACTGCGTACTACCATAAAAAAGCACTCTTATCAATTGTTTCGCGATGATTGTACTCCATCCTACTACAAATCATTTTCTTGTTGCCCGTGATAATAATATGTGGTATGTCAGCCAAAGCATCCTTAGAAGCAAACTCAATTCAATGCTCAAAAAAACCAAACCGAAACAGCTCTTTTCCTACCTGAGGAAGGATGACAAAACTCTTCCAATTAGCTGTCTCAAAAACGATGATGGGACCTTTGCTCTCGACAACCAGACATCATTACTAAGCTAAATGAATACTTTTCCTCCACTTACCTTCCTTTTTTAGCTCTAGAGCTCCTTTTTCTACACTAGCTCTTTTTTATCCCACAAACTGGAATTTTCGTTCGTTTCTCCAGTTCCGATGTCTGCTCTACTCTCGAATCTCTCAAGGAAAACCTTTCTAGCTGGCCTGAGAACATTCCTCGTCTTTCTGTGAAATTATGCTGCTGTTTCTCGTGCTAACTTTCAGTTTCTCATTTGGTTCGATTCCATTCATTCGTGCAACTTTGCTACTCCGTAGAAGGACGCCTGTATTACACCAATCTTTATATTCAGCTCCTATTTATGGTTTCTAATTATAGGCCTATTAGTCTGCAGATTCCTCATTTCCCAAAATCCTTGAGCGTCTTGTGTACAATGATATCTACAGTAAATGCCAACATCTTAACATTCCTTCAACCAGTCAGCGTATAGTTTCATTCTCAGGCATTCTTGCCTTACTAATCTTCTTTCTACCGACGACCCAACACCTAACATTATTTCTGACATTTCTTGTGACCTTACCTTTTTTCATTTAGTAAGGCGTTTGATACTGTCTCACATCCTAAGCTTCTTTCTAAATAAAAGAGTTTGGGTTTTTCACCTTGTTAAAGGGACACCCAGCCTGCCTTATAACATTCCGCGTGCCAAATTACAGCTACGCGTAGATCGTCATTCGAGCAATTACAGCGCCAAGGTCGACTGTGGTGGTAGCTGCGTTTCTCGCATAGCTGCTGTCTCGGTTGGCTTTGGAAATAGTACACGAGACAGAATCAAGTCAATGATTGTGTCGTCACAAGCCAGAATGATTCTCGTATTTTAAAATCACAATTTATAATTTTCTAGTATTTTCTAGTAATGTTCTCGTATGTTCTAGTGTCTTATGATTTTGCTTCGGCGATCTATTGGAATAATTTATTTTAATTTTTATCGCATTAGTCTATTAGATTTTAGATCTCATGGTAATTATTAGAAAGTTAGTAGATGTACACACAGAGATGAAACGTCATGATTAATGTACACGCGCAATGCATCATATAGTTACGGGTCGTTCTTAAATATAGTTACAATATTCAACAGAAAATCTCCTAGACGCCACATTTTAAAACAGTTATTTGGCAGGGGAAAGACTAACGGTAAGTAAACAGACCTTTGGGGCCATACTTGATGTGGTGAATCGAGAAAAATGGCGCTGGGAGGTATATCCCTTTAAAATAAACCCATTTGAGAAGTGTCAGCCCGGCTAGAACAATGGTTCAACAATGGCTTTTTCATAGTTGTAGCTATGGCTTGGCAGAAAATTGCGGGCATTCCTAAACAATGCTTTTACCCAGATGCAATGCAAATCATCATTGTTCACTGCAGGGAAAAATCGGCATTAGTATATTTCCTTCTTTAGGAGCTAATAAACATTCTCATGCGTGTTTGCTTGTCCTATTGATGAAAGCATATCAAAAACCAAAACTGGTGAAAAGAACGCCAAGTTTCGAATGGTTCGGCCCTTCAACGGTGTGATATCAACACACCAAAACATTCGCCAAGTTAATCGCACCGCTTAATAGTTCGAAGGTTAAATGAAAACTAGAACACTGCTACTTACGGTAGCAATGTTCAAGTTTTCATTTAACGTCCAAAATATTATTTGGTGCGATTAAGTTTGCGAATGCTTTGGTGTGTTGATATCGCTCATTTGAAGGGCCAAATCATTCGGATCTTGACGTTCTTTTCACCAGTTTTGGTTTTTGATATGATACCACTCTTTTTTAAAAATTGTGCATTAGACAACATGCAGATGTTGTAATAACGTGCCACATCTATTAGAAATTGGTTTTTAACACTTTGTACTAACTTTTGCCTAGAGGTCTAACCATTATAAACTTAGTCACCTCTTTATAGGTGTTTGGCTTGGTTTTAATGTTGATGTAATTTGTTTTATTTAGTTAGTTTATGTGTGTTGATATGACTCCTTTGAAAGGCCGAACCACTCTCAACTTGGTGGCCTCCTTACCAGTTTTTGGCTTTGTTTATTTTGCTTTGTGTTTACAGTTTGTTTATTTTTCGTGAATTGGACGTGAATACAATTTCTTTGGCAACGTTGTTTACATTTATCGTTATACACTATAGTGTGTGTCTAGGCACACACGTCGGTATACACGTTGTCATGGTCCGAAATGTGGCCGTCCAATGAGAGACGATGCCGACAATACTAACTATGGTTATAACAATACATTCGTACTTACGCGTTATCTCACTCTATCCTCGTTACACCCCCAGGCGCCAAACCATAAAAGGTACGCAGTTCGTATTGTACTGCAGCCATTCGTACAATGTCATAGCTGTAAGCCTTACCGTTATCTTGGTATCAATGAATAATCACCCTATGGGATTTAACATGGGGATGAGCGAATTAGCTACCTAGCTAGTAGTAACACATTTGCAACGTTATTGAGGGTCAGATTTTGCATTGAAAACAGCGTAGCTGGCATTCCTACACGAGTTAACTTTTGTCAGGTGGGTCATTGCTCTCGATTTCAACACAATTTAAGCTTTTGTACCGCATTATTATTTTTATCCAAGTACCTGAAATGTGCCCAACTCTGCTTCAGGATATAAGACACTGACGCTATGGCATCGCGCTACAATGGTTTACAACCTCGACAATTGAATTCTGATGTGATGTGATGTTTGTTGTGACGTTTGTTGCCTAACTTGGCGCGACACACTAGCGTGTGTCTAGATGAAGTTGCATTAATGAAATGTAAAAATATGTAAGTGAAAAATGGTGTTTGTATGATATACTGTCATCACAAAATATGTGTCTGACATTGTTGCTGAACAGCTCTCACCCCATCATCCGATGAAGGTTGCCTCTAAACCACCATGCATTCGTGCCAGTTATTTCATTATTTTTAATTTATTTTTTTAATTTAGATCTTCTTACTTTTGAATTGAACTTAAACCAAATTATTACATATTGAAAACATCGCATTATTTATCACAAAGCAAGGTATTTGGCTCTCCGTCCAGTAATTACACGTTTACTGTCGTACAGTCTCACTCTTAAAATTATTTAGGAATCTGTCATCGCACAAGCAATAGGCTGCTCAACGATGAATAAATCAGTTAGCCAAACAAGGATTTCCTGCTCGTGTTTATGGATTCTTACTCGATTCTGAAGCACCTCATAACCGTACAAGCAACAAAATCTCAACGACAAATAGCCCCTTCAGATAAGAGCCATTAAACATTTTTAGTGTTTTGCCTGATTCTGAAGAGCCCCACCACCGTTCAAGCGACGAAAACTCTGCGACGAATACCCCTTCACAAAACAAGCAATAACAATTCTGTCAACAATAACCTTTTTTAAAACATTGTTGCGTGATTATTACTCGATTCTGAAGACCCCAAAACCGTTCAAGCAACCAAAACCTAACAACAAATAGCCCCTTTAGACAGCAACCATTAAAATTGTTCGCCAAACTTTCTGAGCGATACAGCAGCATCAAGTGACGTCATATTACTATAAGAGAGATACCTGCAAGGGGCACTAGATTGAAATGGTGGGTTAAACAACGGCACTTCTAGTCAAGCCAGTGCTTTGAGAGTGGATTTCGTAGGCTTAAAAAAAACCGTTGTGTTCTCCAATCCTTATGCTGCTTAGGTTGTAATTGGAAAAATAAAGATTCCACTTGCTTAAAAATGTCAGCAACTGCCAACAAATCGACAAAAATCGCGCGTTTTAGGCCTAAGAAATCCAGTCTAATAGCATTGGCTTCAGTAAGACGCTCTCCTTTCTCACCTCCAGTGCACCTTGCAGCTAACCCAGTAACTGGTTCCACCATAGAATTATATACAATAATACTACGGCGTGTCACTCCCCTATAGAATGACAACACGATTCGTTCTTTGTTGGGTTCCGTGTTTTTACATTTTGAATATGTTTTGCGAAAGAAGTGCAAAACTTTTGTGAGCAGTGAAACTTTAAATCGTTGTGGGTTACCGGGCCTTGTGAGTTTTGCCTCGTCATTGGGTGCCGTTTTACTTGACTTCATCCACTCGCAAATTAATTTATCCTGACTTTCAACGTCATTAACGCCCAAACTGGCTATCCTCATCAAAGATTTTTTTTGTCTCAGTGGGTAGTACATGGAACGATAGAGCATAAATTGTTTTTCATAGCATTTTTTATGATTGAAACTGAATGCCTCGCAGTGCGGGACGTTCTCTCTCTCTCTCTCTCCCTTCTCGGTTAGGCGATGTGTGTCCGTAGTTTACACTGACTTTTCGTAATGTCTTGCCGAGAAGTGAGATTAGAATGGTCATCTTATTCAAACCAAGTCTTGAAGCTTTGCGGAAATTATTACATGCGTTTGGTAGTAACTGTGGAGCACACAAACAGACAAAGAAAAATGCCTAATAGTCATTCGCTTTGCTCACTCGGACAGAAACATCCCAATTATTCTAGAACTTTTCCTACTGATGTACACATATAGTTTCGTGGCAGTTTCCAATATTTGTTTTAGAAATTAGTGGCGCTTTTTTGTAACTTCACTCCATGATTTCCCTGATAGTGGGCAGCGTGAATTCACACTGCCTACGTACCCACTGGGCAGAGTGAATAAAAAAGTAGCAAAAACATGCCTAGCGATTTTTGTAGCAAAGTAAACTAAAGTCAGTGTTTTTTTAAGACCAAGGTCGATAAGTCGTAGATGTCTGTTGACAAAGCATTTACTTCAAAACGTGTAAATAGAGTGGCTGCTAAAGCTTAATGTTTGGAGCAAAGGGTAGCTGATTTACAACTACGGTCTGGGGCTTAAACTAGATGACTGTTAATACTTACCCTTAATCCATTAAGAATGACAGTTTAAACTGTAAACATTAAAAAACAAGGGCTAGCCCACACATGTCGAACAAAGAACATCATAGACGAACTTGAAATTTTGATAGTCCTTTCTTTGGTAACACGGACGAAACACGAGACAGAATCATTAGTGCAATGGTGGTGGCTTTCTTTCTCTTGTATCTGTCCCGTTGTTGTACAAATTATGCTGTAACGCTTTTTTTTAACACTTTTTCAAGTAAGCATTTGTCCAATTCTCAATAATTGGGTACTTGGTGTAGGCATGGAGAGCTCTAGATTTATTAAGGACGGCCGGTCCAGACCTGAAGCTTCAATATCAGTGATGAAATTGAATTTCCTCTGCAGGAAAGGGCAGACCTTTGTATCTGGACTTACATACATACTATCACACTATCGCACTTTGGTGGAGTTGAGGCAAGGAATGTTGTTGACAAAAGGCACCGCCTAAACTTCTGCTCAACTGCGAGAATATTGGGTTGACCCCCGATAAGTTGCGTGAACAGTGGGTTGGTCACCTTTCTACTCCCATCCTTAAAAGCATTTTGAATTGTAAATATAAGGTAAAGGAACAGGGCTGACTTCAAGGAGGCTCTTGAGCAGCTTTAGGTTCCCGACGTGGAGGGGGGGGGGGGGAGAGGCTTTCATATCCTTTCATGTTAAGGCCCTCTTACCTTAAATTAATCAGAATATAATTCTACACTAGCTAAAGTCCGTGCTGCGCATGGGTGGTGTTGAATGTACGGTTTGCAACACTGGTTAGGTATTTAACTCATGTGTATGTTTGTGTTCGACCATGTTAAGTTTCATAAAATTTTTGCGCCACTGGCTAATAAACACTGAGTTTCGTTCGCTTCGCTCATTCAATCAGCGCATCCTGTGACTCAATTTACCCACCCCCCCATCACTAATACTCCCCTCCCCAGTATCACTTCTATTATATTCTTCCATGTCCATGTTCTCGGTAATATCAAGCCCTCCCCCCCCCCATTTTCATACTGGCTGAAATAACTGAGGCTCAAGGCGGTCTCGAAGCTGTCCCTTCGAGAAGCACGCTGTCCTGAAGAGCTTCCCAATGTTTCCCTTCTACCAGATGCGCGGCGCGGTACTTTCTCTTAAAATTAGTCGTGAGTTCTATGATCTTCTTATTTAGATGTTTTACGTCAGTACTTGTATGGGTTGAATGGTGACGCCAATGTTAGGGAATTATCGGTGGACCAAGTGGTCACTTGCGTTCTCACCATTTTCGAACAAGGTGTGGCTTTTGACGGTTTTTCATATTTACAAGCCAGAGGGGACCACTGCATTCTCCTTTAATGTATTCCTGCGTGATATGGTGGTAGAAAATGGATTGTACGATTAATGAAGCTGCATGTAATCCAACCATCGGGTTGAGGCCTCAGTTAAAACGTTTGAACATAGCCAATACATATTCAGTTTTAAAGGTTTTTTTTTTGGTTGCTCGATTTTAAGATTTACGGGGTACAAAAACAAAAGCTATCTTCTTTCATAATGTGGTTACTTAACAACGATAGTTGCTATGTTTCTTAGTGGCTTCGATCCGTCTCACACCATTCTATGTCAGTAGAGCACCATTCTTTCATGGAACGAGTCATTTTAGAGCGCTCTATGCTTGAATTACACAATTTTACCGATTTAAAAAAAAAACAACTTAGTTAATGAAATGAAGCAACAAAATGAAACTATAAACAAAACTCTGGATTAAAAAAGGCAGTTGGTATTAATAATAATCGTTTACTTGTTGAAGTGCAGGAAATAGAAGTCACCATTTGAAGGAAAAAAGCACGCTGACTAGCCTGGAGGTCTATACGGATATAAGAGCCACCACACTTAAAATCTCTCACACCGAAAAAAAAATTAAGCGTCATTCTCATTTACCTAATTTACGTATTTATTTTCAAATTATGACGCCACAAATTATATAACCTACCGCCAATGTAAATTTTACGGTGGTATAAGTCAATTTTTCCCGTCCTGTAGTGAATTCCTAGGGAAGGGGGTGGGGGGAATTCACTAAAAAAGTATAGGAGGGGGCAAGGTGGCCTGATGGTTAGCGCGACGGTGTCATGTGCAAGAGGTCGCTGGATCGAGCCTGATCAGCCTGGACCAGCCACCCCTGGCATTTTCGGGAAGGGAAGAGCCCTGTTATGCCTCGTTCTCATGTCGAATGTGGCATGTAAAAGATAATAGTAATTTCCGAGTGTCGTTACCTAGCAGAATTCTCGCCTTTTGGCCCCGTGGATTCGCCTGGAAGCTTAAACTTAACGTAGAGGAAAGCGGGAGAAAGCTTATCACGCTACATATATTTCCTGACAAACACAACTTAAGTGGATTTCCATTTTTGGAAGTGTTTGATTGGCATTGAAAGTTCGAATAATGTGCACCGTATTAAGTTAACACAGTGCTCGAACCCTTACCTACACCTACAAAAGTAGAGGAAAGCGGGAGGAAGCCTATCACGCTACCTCTACTACCTGAAAAACAAAACTTTAGTGGATTTCCATTTTTGGAAGTGTTTGATTTTCATGGAAAGTTCGGAGAATACCTGTGCATAGTAAGTCAACACAGTGTCCGAACCGTTACCTATACTTCTGCATAGACTACATCAGTGTTCTTAGGGCTACTGAACAAAAGAAAGTGTTAGTAATATGAAACCAACTTATCAGGAGGACAGAGAGCAAGAAGAATTGAGGATCCTGACCAATAAGAGTTAAAACCAATGTATAGTTCTGAATGCTCTCCATTCATGTACTCGAAAGGCTGAAGCAAATGAAGTCCAGTTAATCACTCGGCCAATGGACATGATTTTATGTCTTGGATATTACTATACCCTGTTACAAAAGTGTGCATGAGCATGTAAAGCCGTTATTTTACCAGTTCCTGTGTTCAGTGGACCGAAAACATGTCCAGAAAAAAAAGTCCGTGGAAAAGTTCCATGGAGAATAGGTCCGCAGAAAAAAAGGTCCGGGGAAAACCATATGAGGATAAAGGTCCGAGGAAAAAAGTCTGAGAAAGAAAGGTTCGGGGACAAAAGGTGTGTGGAAAAAAAGGTCCGGGGAAAAAAAGGTGCATGGAAAAAAGGTTCGAGACCCTTTCTGTAGAGGAAAATAATTAAACCGTACAATAAAAAAATATATAATATTGGTTTCTGGAAATGCTTAAATGTTGCACTATTAGAAAGAATGGATTAAGATCTGAAATTTTCCCCCTTCATTTTTATTTCTCCCTTTTCCTCCCCTATCCTCACTTTCCACTATTAGATGCAAAAGTCTTCTTTTCTCCCCAATTTCCGTAAAGTAAACTCTTCCATGAGTGGGGTTGCATAACCGCCCCCCCCCCTCCCCTCCCGTTTTGGGTCATCAAACTGTATTTTTCTTCAGTCTTACAAAATTATTAAATAGCGCTAGAATCATTTGCCTTGGCCTATACTGCCCCAATTTGTTGGTAAGCTCCTCCACGCGAAAGGCAAAATAACTTGCTGTAAGAGTCAACTTGTCAGGATGGACTGTGCAGTTCTCGGGGTCCAGTTCGTGCCTGTTTGGGACCAAATCCTTGTCTCACCGGAATGATTCTCTGGTGGTGGCATCCATCTTTCCAAGAAGAGAAAGGCTATCCTCGCTGGTAAGATTTCCTTGGCAATTTCAAATGAACATTATTTGGGAAACTGGGGTCTAAGGGGGTCAACTTCTTATTTAAATTGCAAATTGGTGCCCATGTTAAAGCCAAATTTCATCAGTTTCACAACATCTTCCAGGGAGGATATTGAGTGTGTACTGTTAGTATTTATGGACCTCCAGGATTTTGAATTTTGTTACATACGGGCAAGTACGATATCCTGCTGGTCAGTGAGTCGTGGCTGACTGATGATGACCATCCGGACAATTTGGTTGTTGGTGTCGATCCCTATAACGTCGAGCGCAGGGATCGGGGTCCATTGGGCAGTGGCCTTTCTCGTGGCCATTAGGCAAAACATCGACTTTTCTTTTGGTGACCTGACCACCGATGTTGAATATCTCTACTTAGATATTGTATGGAACATTCTGTCCTGCTGGGCTATATTCCCAACAAATTCGATTTGACCGTTATATAAAAAAATGTGCACAACTATCCGCTTTTGTACCGGCAGTAGTAGGTTAAATATTCTGACTGTAGACTTTCACATGTCATTCATTGGCTGTGTTAAGGCTTACTCTAACCATGAAAACGGTTGGATGTTCCTCCAATGTTTTTCGATTTCGGCTTTACGCAGCTGCTTACCAAACCAACCAGACTTGACAATATACTCGATCTTTAGGAAGTTTTTTTAAGTTTGGCGACAGAAAGACCCTCGTTTCGACCTTTAATGTGTACGTGCGTCCTTTATTGGAGTACGCCAGCCCTGGTTGGTCACCATATTATGTGTAGGATATCAACCTAATTGAATCCGTTCAGCGCAGGTTTACTAGATCACCACAGGCAAAGACCTCTCACGAAATCTTTCCTCTAGTGAGAGACATAACCTGCTGACGACGACAGATTGTTCTTTGACGTCATTGTAAATCACCGTCTCGGAGCGGTGCGACCACCATGTAAATATCCAAGGTACAGGAATGCCAGGAATGCGAAAAACACTGCGTCCTTCACATCCTTGCATCGATTATGTATTGCTTAGGTCACACCTTCAGTCGCTTGATTGGGCCTTTGAGGAGTTGGTATTACTGACATTAAGGAGATGGGCAATTCACGTTTACAAATTATAGAAATTTTATACAAACTGTAGTTTGAAACCTTCCCACGTTGAAAGGGGAAGGGGGGGGGGCACTCGAAAAGGTTAGCGATATGTCGTCCCAAAATGCCCGGGAAAATACTTCGGGTACGTAACAGGAAATTAAAACTTTGGCGAATTTATAAAGCTTCCCGTCCCCATTAAGCTCGCTCTAATTACTCCATTTGCCAAAAGGCATATTTTAAACTCGTACGACAACAAGAGATAAAGGCAGAAAAAAAGGCAATGAACGCCGGAAACTTTAACTCACTTTTTAGATTTATTAAGGCCAGATCCGGTGGAGTACGAACTAGTCCACCTTTTTAATTAAACGGCGGGCTTATCACCGATACTTTTGATCTATCCGTAGCCGAGAGTTTTCAAAACATTCCATTGCTGAATCTGTACATACTCCAGTGTGGCATGGTTTTCATAATAGTTAGACGTGCCCTTCTGTACCACTTAATTAAGCCTAGCAAGGCTGTGCGGCCAGATGGCTTTTCTACCATCTTTTTTAAGGAAATCAAGCACCAAATATTTGCATCCCTTTATTGTGGATCTTTAACTTATCTCGTAAATCCGACCATCTCTCAACATTATGGAAAACTGCTGACATTAGTCCAATTTTTTAAAAAGGGTAAGCTTCTGTTCCAGGGAACTGCAGACCAATTACTCTCACCTGTGTGCCTTGTAAGCTTCTTGAGGGTTTTATAAGGAGAAGTATGTTTGTTTTTATTAAGGACTTAATTTGTTGTTGAGCGACCAGCTCGGATTTTTTGCCCAGGTAGAAAGGCTGGGCTATTATTGGCACTGGACGATTGGAATAGCTCTGCCGTCGCGGGTGTCTCTGTGGACATTATCTTTGCTAAGGCATTTGAATCGGTTTCGCATGCAACACTTTTGGCCAAATTGCATTGCCTCGGTTTTAGAGGAAAACTTTGGTCTTGGCTAGCTGATTTTTTTGTTGGTAGAACCCAGCGTGTGAAGATGAGGGTATACTTTATTTGACCCCGTTATTGTTGGCAGTGGGATCCCTCAAGGTTCTGGTTTGGGCCCGCTACTTTTTATTTTATACCTGAATGATCTGTCCCCTGAAAACAGTAAATCTACCTTAAAGAAATTTGCTGATGACCTCAAACTTTACCCCCATGTGGACGATAATAACACATTTCTTAATTTCCAATCAGAGATTGATAACCTTCGGTCCTAGTCGGAAAATGTGTGGTTCCTATTGCGCCCCAGCAATCATATGCATGTTGATTACCCTATCTCGATATAAACTTCTCTCTATGTGGTTCAGCGTTAAAACCTTTTAAATCTGTAAAAGACCTTGGGGTGTGGCTTGCTCATTATCTTAAGTTTTCCGATCACTGTTACCATGTTATTAAAGTAGCCCACAGACATGCAGCAATGATAAGGAAACTTTTTAAAGTTTGGCGACAGGAAGACCCTCTTTTCGGCCTTTAATGTGTACGTGCGTCCTTTATTGGAGTATGCCAGCCCTGGTTGGTCACCATATATTGTGACGGATATCAAGCTAATTGAATCCGTTCAGCGCAGTTTTGCTAGATCACTACAGGCCAAGATCTTTCACGCAATCTATCCTCTAGTGAGAGACTTAACCTGGATTTCCTTGAATTACGCATTAAATGGGCGTAGGACGGTCTCTACCAAGTTAAACAATTTCGATTAGGATTGATGGAAAAATACCACCTTTTAGAAAATCCTAAACATGTCTATTTCGGGCAATTGTAATAACAGCTGTGTCGCATTCCAGAGGACCTAACACAACCTGTGCGAGTTGTGTTATTGTGTCATGGGGCCTTTTTGGCTAGTTATGATTTTATCTTTCCAATGAGCTACTAAATATTAAAATCGGTTTTCTGGCTACAGAGATGCATATTTTTAGGGTTAAATCATGTTAAATCGTCTTTGATGACGTAATGACGCTAAATCGGAGTGGCATCAGTGGGCACCATATAAAAAACTGCTGTTATTTATCTATAAAATACATTCTTAAAGTTTCACGTTTTTTTCTGGAAGTACATGGTTTTTTTTACCTTAGCCGCTAGACTAATAATCGGCGAGTTTAGTTGGTTAAACCTTTAGTAAACACTTAGCAAACATACAGAGGCAGTATTACAATGGTGGATTCAAGTTACAGAGTAGAAGTAATAGTTGGTTGAATTTGATTTTTATCCTCCCTCCTCTAAGTTCGGTTCACAAGAATTCTCCATTAATTCTGTAGGCAAGTCGACTCTTTTATTGTTTTTTCTTTGTCTGGTTGAAGAGTCTTCCACTTCCTTTTGGCACGGTTTACTGCTTTGTTTCGCTGTAGTTGGTGCATTTTTTCTGTTCTTGCCTTTTTGAGTTGAGTACTTTGACTCAGAACAACTTTTCGTAGCTTGTTTCCTTGGCTATTTCGGTAGTTCATGTCGTAAGATTTTACTGACAAGAAAATTTTTTTGGAAGTCCTAAGGGTTGAGACGTGTATGCATCACTTTGTAAAGGTTTGAGGACGATCGATCGAATTTATGCTTCATTTGTTTAGGTTTGCTTCCTCCCCCTTTTGATCGGTAAAGAGATATCCTCAGTTAGAACCATATTGTCCGTATACCATGAGGATATGTGAGCCGATCGGTTTAGGAGTTGGAGGGGAGATCAGTTTCCCAACTAATTGACGTAAAAGTTAATTTTTTTTTGCAATGAATCTTCGTTTCATACGCATTTTTATGATGCAGTCTTGTTGTTAACTGTAGTACAGTTCGGTACAAATGCGATTGTTGGCAAATCACATGCGCAAACTTCTCTCGATGTAAAGCCGAAGCCCCCCATAAATCCTAAATCTAATGGTTTATCACATTCTTTGAACAGTTTAATGACTTCATATAAAGTATTGTAGATCACTAGGGTGTTTGTAAAAACCATAGTACACTGTATTCGTAATTGAAAGAGGGTAATGGTAAGAAGAATGTAAAACGTATTGTGCCTTTCTCTAGTCTGACTCCAACTTGCTATCTGCTACCATTATGTTGTGTTGCTACACATGGCTACCGTTGACTTATAGCAGTTTGCCACTTGTAGGTCACGGTGAATTCCCCAGCTTCTCGTGCAACTTCGTTGATGGGGGGAAGCTTTCTTGTAATCGGCAGAGCATGCTGTTCCGAGTGTCACGGACTCACTCGACTTGTAAAGGTCGTGGAGTTGCGCTCAAAGCCCGATTCCCACTTAGTCTTTAATCAAAATAAGGACGGAAAGAAGCTGACTGGATGACCTCCAGTGTAGAGTTTGCCTCCTCGTTTCCAGATGTAAAGCCTCCTTCTATGGTTCTAGAACAATAATACCTTATGTAAACGACTTACGTGGATTATTCATGTTTCTAATTAATTTAAGGCTTTAAAAAAAACGAAAGCCTTAAATTAATTGAAACAAGAAAAATCCACGTAAATAATTTCTCAAGTCATTTCTAAAGGCAGCCTACACTCTATGCTTAGCGATTTTTTGCAAATACAGTCGTCTCAGAAGTCCTGAACCATGTAGGCCTATATGGTATAGGCCTATACAGTGTAGACCTATACGATCTACGCCTATGCCATAGGCCTATTGTGTACCAATCAGCAAACTATGAGCAAAAAAAACGCCTCTTGTTCCTAACAATGGGGAAATCACTGATTTCAGGGCCTTGGATTCAAACCCAGGACTCGAACCCAGGACTTTCGTCTGGCTGTAGCATAGGCCTATACCATAGACTGTATACACTGTATAGGCCTATACAATATAGGCCTACCTGGCTCAGGACTTCTGAGACAGACTGTTTAAATAGTCCGAACATGTAAGACGAACTCAGTTGTCAAGCTGATATTTTAAAGAAGCCGTTACTCTTAGTTTTTATTTAAAACATATGGCAAAAGCGACGTTTCTGGACTCCAAACAGCACCATTTTCAAGAACAAATGTGGACGTGGAGTTTTCGCCGACATCGTTTTATTGAGTTAGAAGGGGAACACTGGTGTTGTTACCTCTTGTCTGCTGGTGCATCTATGCAACCTTCTTATTTCTTCCGTACTTTGATGCGGGAAAGGGAAATCTTTGCTAATCAGCGAATCTTTGGATTCAGACTGATATCTTACTTATTGGAGTTGCAAGGCGAGATGGCATGCTGGAGGATGGCATACTGGTGATGGCATGCTTCCATCAGGCTTGTAGTCGGATCTAGCAGCAGAAAAAGTCATTGTATTCCCGCATCTATCATTATACAAAAAGGTGGTCATACCATACTCATGAAAGGTATATGTGCAGCTTCTATGTTGAATTAAAAAAAAGAAAGAGTCGAAAAATAACGAATAAATAAATACGGATGCAAACCTATCAACGTTGAATTTTGGAATTAAATGGCTGATTGCTTGAGCGGAGAATTGAACCCACGACCTTTGAAACTAAACGATGAGGTCCTACCGCTCAGCCATACTAACACGGCATTTTGAAACCAAATACTGAGGTCCAACCGCTGAGCCACACCGACACGGCCTTTTGAAACCAAATGCCGAGGTCCTACTGCTGAGCCACACTGACACGGCCTTTTGACACCAAATGCAGAGGTCCTACCGCTGAGCCACACTGACACAACCTTTTGAAACCAAATGCCGAGGTCCTACCGCTGAGCCACACTGACACGGCCTTTTGAAACCAAATGCCAAGGTCCTACCGCTGAGCCACACTGACACGGCCTTTTGAAACCAAATGCCGAGGTCCTACTGCTGAGCCACACTGACACGGCCTTTTGAAACCAAATGCCAAGGTCCTACTGCTGAGCCACACTGACACGGCCTTTTGAAACCAAATGTCGAGGTCCTACCGTTGAGCCATACTGACACAGCCTTTTGAAACCAAATGCCTAGGTCCTACCGTTGAGCCACATTGACACGGCCTTTAGAAACCAAATGCCGAGGTCTTACCGTTGAGCCACATTGACCCGGCCTTTTGAAACCAAATGCCGAGGTCCTACCGTTGAGCCACACTGACACGGCCTTTTGAAACCAAATGCCGAGGTCCTACCGTTGAGCCACATTGACACAGCCTTTTGAAACCAAATGCCGAGGTTCTACAGTTGAGCCCCATTGACATGGCCTTTTGAAACCAAATGCCGAGGTCCTACCGTTGAGACACATTGACACGGCCTTTTGAAACCAAATGCCGAGGTCCTACCGTTGAGCCACACTGACACGGCCTTTTGAAACCAAATGCCGAGGTCCTACCGTTGAGCCACATTGACACGGCCTTTTCAAACCAAATACCGAGGTCCTACCGCTTAGCCATACGGACGTGTCCGTTTGGCTCAGCAGTAGAACCTCGGCATTTGATTTAGGTTTGCATCTGTATTTATTTAACCCTTCTCGACCCCGTTTGGCTTTCCGTCCTATTTAAGAAAAAAACGAAAACAGCAAGAAGGCGAGAGAGAGAGTGCCACCAGAGTTTATTGTAACGGGGTAGCCTCCACGAAAAGGGATACAATTAGTAATGATAATGAAATTGTTTGGCTGAGAAAGAGTATAAATAAACGACTTAACAATGATGAATACAATACGAGAAGGCTTCGGCCGAAGTCTTAATAAAGCCATTGTTAACAGTTCCATTATTGTTGGTTTGTAGGATAAAGAAACAAGCTAGTATACGCCAGACAAGTAATGGGTAAAAACGCCAACACGGAAAGGCGAGCCGTCGCATTTGGCGGGGGAGAGGGAGCAACGAGTGGCAGCAGTAGAAGCGGAGAATTACTGCCCCACAATTTTTTCGATCATTTCCTTTGTATTTATGCTTTCTTTTGCACATATCCTCGTACTGTACCCAGCTTCTTTTTTCCACCAATTCAGTCAATTTATTTCCATTTTTATTCTACTTGTGTGCTCCTGAACATTCTCAAAATCTCTTTTCTCCCTCAGTGTCTTTTTATCCGCACCATGTCTAAACTTATCTTTCTGTAATTCTAAGCGTTTCCATGTTACGCTTCTCCTCGCTTTTTTACCCTTTTCAATTTGATTTTGATTTCAGCGCCAATCAAAACATGATTACTGTTTATAACCGCTCCTGGAAATTCGCAAACTCTTTTCGGACCATTCCTAAATCTCTTCTTTGAAAATGAAGTCAATTTGTCTCCTGTACTCATTTCCAGATGAAAAGCTTACTTCTATGGTTCTTGAACCATAATACTTTATAGAAATGACTTATGTGGATTTTTCTTGTTTCAATTAATTTAAGACTTTAGAATAACGAAAGCCTTAAACTAATTGAAACAAGAAAAATCTATAGGCAAATCGTTTCTAAAGTCATTTCTAAAGGCAGCCTGCAGCTTTTGTTTCCATATACACATAATACGAACAAGACGAACTTACTTGTCAAGCCGATATTTTTAAAGAAGCTATTACTCTTACTTTTTATTCAAAACTCATGGCAAAAGCGACGTTTCTGGGCTCCAAACAGCACCATTTTCAAGTCAAAACAATAAAAACAAAAATCAGCTAAAAGCTATGTCATAACAAATAGCTTTTACTTGACTTTTATTTTTATTGTTTTAGTTTGAAAAGGTACTGTGCGATGGACAGAAACGTCTCCTTTTCGCACATGTTTATCGTACAAATTTAGCTGTGGCACTTGTGTGTTGTTTCTTTGTTTTGCAGTGATTTTTTTTTATCTTAAACATCAAACACGTTCAAATTTTCTGATAATAACAGTACCTAAATGTAGATCGACCAGACTGAGACAGAATGGCGTTTGAAACTGAAAGTCACCATTTTTTTTTTAGGAAAAGGTGTACTGAGTACGCATTCGTGCGTTTCCTTGACAACTACAGAGGACCTAAACTAAAGGTACCTATGAACTAAACGAATTTACTTATATTGAAAGTTTAAGTAAACCTCTCACAAAATTTTCTCAAGGTCCCGGCACCGTACAATAGAGCAGTGACACGACGTAGTATTATTGTATATAACTCTATGCTGGAGCATTATTGGGTTAGTTGCAAGGGGCACTGCGGAGAGAAACATAAGGACGTCATACTGAAGCCGATGATGTGAAGTGTGATTTCTTAGATCTAAAACGCGCGATTTTTGTTGTTGGAGAAAACAACGTTATTTTAAGCCTAAGAAATCCGTTCTTCCGTTGTTTTTCCCTCCATTTTTATGTGGTGCACGTTGTAGTTATGCCCTCCAAAACCCATACTGGTTCCAACATGGCGGCAAATGTCACTGCTCTCTATCACGGTACATAGTACAGAGATAAATACATCCGATATACAGGTCATCATCAGACCGAACTAAGTCGTCTGACAGCCTCCATACGGCTCGCTTTGTTACCGTCCTGTAGCTTTCACTTCGTTTTTTTTTTCTGGGTGGGGGGAGGGCGCATTTCTTTTAGCCTTTGGCTCGGTGTGTATTTTTTTCTATTCTGTTTTATTCTATTCTATTTTATTCTATCTTAACTTGATGTTGGGTGACCTTGACATATCCATTTCAAGGTCATCACGAAGTTTACTTGTTTACTTCTGAACTACAAGTTAACGAGTAAACTTCGTGATGCGCTTGAAATGGATATGTCAAGGTAGAATATCAGTATAAGGTAGAACTAGCGGAGAACTCGCTCATTTCGCATCGTCTCGCTACGCTCGAGGAGTTTTCATGCTGCAACTCTTGTGCTGCTGATAGACATTCCACGTCTAAAACGATCAAGCAAATTGTCAGAGTGCAGTACGCGTTTTCTTGTAAGGCTTCACTTCATAAACAAATGGTAACCATAAATCATTCCAACAGTCTGGCCATCCGAGAGCTACGTGCGCGTCGACATGGTTTCAGTAATTTCTGTGATTCCAAGAGCATCACAAAATCTTGTGCTGATTATTTCGACGCAAACTAATTGTAGTTATTGTTCACAGTTCGTTCGTCACATTCCTCGCTCTCCTCGGTCAATTCACGCACCACCGTTCTTCAGAAACACGAATGTTTGGCTGCCTTTTAAAACCAGGTTTCCATGCATCAATTCAGTTGATACTAAACCAATTTTAATATCTATATATGTGCTACGTTGCAAAATACGTTGTCCGTTTACGTTATTTTTTGCGTGCATACTTCTCCAGATCATCTCAGTGCGTAACTAATACCTTCAAGACGATCCATGCTTCGTGTAATTTCTTTGTACTGATTGTAGTACCGATTTCGATGTACTGATTATTTCGTCGCAAACTAAATGCAAATGTTGCTCGGAGTTCATCCGTCACATTCCTTAGCATATCTACATTTCACTTACAACATTCCAAACACACGATTTGTTTGTTTGCACGTTTATGCGTCTTCTCCTCCAGAAGTAACCTCCTACGAAGGTGAGAGATGAAATATTGATAGAGCAAAACGAAACACACATTGAAAAAGTTTAGTTTACGTGGAAATCGCACGATTTGTTCGTTCAATCCACGCACTTTCGTGCTTCAGAAACACGAATGTTTGATACCGCTTTAAAACCAAATCTATTGTTGTAATTTTTCCATGCATCAAGTCAGTTAATACAAACCCAATTCTAAGATGTATATGTGGTGTGTTGCAAAGTACGTCGTCCTTTTAGGTCATTTTTTTAATGCATCCTTCTCCAGATCATTTCGCTTCGCTCGAGGAGGTTTTCATGAATAAATTATGACGTCATAAACAAACATCAAGAGGGTTTTAAAAAGACTTACTTTTTCAGGGTTCTCACGTATTTGAGGGTGATAATATCAAGTTACGGTGGTGAAAGTAGGCCTATACTATGCGCAATTTAATTATCTTTCGTTTGGTCCTATCCCATCTTTGTAGGTCCTTTGGTTCCAAAGGAGTAGAAGTACAAACACACAAACAAACACACATGAAGTCGGACATCATACGTCCTTAATGATGTAGACTAGCGGAGTCGCTCGCTTCGCTCGCTCATTCCGCGTCGTCTCGCTGCGCTCGAGGAGATTTCTTGCTGCAACACTTATGATACAGACAGACCTTCCACATAAAAACGATCAATCAAGTTATAAGAGTGTAGTATGCGATATAAGTTATCTCGAGAGAAGATCAATATTATTTTTTTACGTCCAAGGAATCAAGCAAAAAGCAAAAAGCAATTTATCAGAAAAGCGCTGGTTCTGACGACAAACGCTGATTTTCGTTCGTTTCGCTCACTCAATCAGCGCAAACATTTCCTCAGAAATGTGACTGAATCAATGTAACCACCAAGAACCGCACATAACTTGTAATTTGTGTTAGTATAAACTTTATATGGGTTTTCTTGTTTTACTTATTTTAAGAATATTGTTCTTTACGTCCTGCTCAGTACAGATTTTTTCATGGGCGTCTTATCACTTCACTTTCTGATGATCCCTCACTTGGAGAAACATCTGCAGCACATCAGATGCAATCTCCACGAAGGTGAGAGATGAAAGGTTGATAGAGCAAAGCGAGACACACATTGAAAAGGTTTAGTTTACGTGGAAATCGCTCGCTTTGCTCGTTCAATCCATGCACTGCTGTGCTTCAAAATCCTAGAAAATGACACCCTTTTAAAACCAGGTCTATGGGTCTGTTTTTTCCATGCATCAAGTCAGTTGATAAACGTTCAGGTCCACCCTTCCTTCTTTCCATCCTTTTCCAGATCATCTCTCTTTGCTCGAGGAAGTTTTGAGCAAACTATGACGTCATGAACGAACCTCATGACGTCATGAACAAACATCATGCGGGTAAAAAAACTTTGACGTTAGTTTTTTAGGTTCTTTCGCATATTTGAGGGTGATAGTATCAAGTTACAGCGATGAAAATAGGCCTATAGCGAAATTTAATTATCTTTCGTTTGGTCTTACTCCCATCTTTGTAGGTGCTTTGGTTCCAGAGGAGTAGAGGTACAAACACACAAACACACACACACGAAGTCGCACATCATACGTCCGTAAGGATGTAGATATCAGTGTAAGTTAGGAATTGTAGAAAACCATAAACCATGATCAAAGCAATAATCTAAACAGTATCACAGGATTTACAGGCGATCGAAGTTAGCGGTATAAAGTGCTCTGCACATGCATGTCTGCATTGGTGTTGTAACACTCCCGCCTGCACAGTGCTTTTGCTTTTCTACAACTTTTCGGTTTACACTGATATTGTGTATACGTAGTTCGAAAGTTACCGTCGCGATGATCTTAAAGGCCTACGTTACGGTCACCTAACTTTTTTTTTTTCGTTTCAATTTTACCCAAACAAACATGCCTTTGCTTTCCCAGTGTTGTTTTTTTTATTTGTATCCTTTACCATGCATTTCTCCGTGCATTTTACCATACATTTTTTCTCTTCCATTTTACCCAAACAAACAAACTATTGTTTTCCAGTGATTTTTTTTTTGTACATGATTCTTTTTTGATTTGTATCTTTTTCCATGCATTTTTTTCTGCCATTTTTACCTAAACATACATGCTTTCCCAGTGTTTTTTTTTCTTCTGATTTGTATCTTTTACCATGCATTTTTCCATGACGTTGTTTCTCAGCTGCATTATTGTTTCTCTGCAACGAATCTTTTGTTGTACTATCTTACATTATAAACCAAAGTCTCATAGCAGAAATGAAGCAACAGCAACGACTCCCGGAAGGGGAACAATGAAAACGTGCGAGTGTGTCAATTCTTTGGCTTGAAGTTGAAACTGGGACGTTGTTGCCCTGAAAAGAAGTTGAAATTGGCACATTGTTGCCTCGACTAACAATTTGGTCTAACAATTATCCTTCTAACCAAACACCTTCGTAATCTCAAGGGCACGTATTACATGACGTCATGCACACTTCTTTTTCACACGGTACGCATCGCTTAAGCCACAGCGAAACACTGGGAGTGGGGCGGGGAAGTGAGCTGTTACCATTAAGCATACGATTACGCATTAACTCAACCTAAAAGAGAATTTCTGGGGGTGTTTGCTATTAATTCAAATAACCATCCACATTCAACTCCGTATAGCAAAGAGGACGAAGGCAAGGAAACCAAGAGGAGAGGGAGAGGACGGGATAAAAGGAGGAGAGGGGAGGGAGAGGATTGGCGGAAGGGGGAGTGTTACACAAACAAAAATCGACTGTTGCAGTGAATGATCAGGCACCACCGAGCAAATACTGGGAAACACCCACGGGTCAAACAAATCCCCGGGCGAAGCCGGGTACGATGCTAGTGCTCATATATAATTGGGCGTCGCAACTAAATAAATTCAAGTTAAAATTATTCTTAACCTGACATGTTCGAATAGTCACGGACAAATCCTACCCACCTATTATTTAGGTCATTATTGTAAGATTAAAATGCTAACCCTGCTACGGACTTATTACTTACCCCGTGTGTCGCTTCATATGAACGAGCCCTGGAATAATTACTTATAATCCAGTGAGTAAATTGTTGGGTAAATAAAGTGGGGAAATTACTTGCACCGTGGGTTAACTCGTTATCCAAGTTTACTTTGTCGACTATCGTTTGCAAACTTTAAGACATTTGGATGAACTTTTAGAAGGTCATACCTTCTCACTATATGAGGAGCATCCTACGCAGAAATAGCTTTTGCAACATGTTAGAGTTGAAAGTGACACAAACATTTATCACGTGGGGAAAAAGAGGAAAATCAATGCCTTCACAACATTAACGAGTGTCTGAATAAAGTTGCAAAACCGAGCAATACAGGAAAGCCAACTGGGTGGGATGTACCTTTAAAGACTTACGAATGTGGAAGGGGAGGGAGCTTCCTCACCCTCACTCAAGAGCTTCAACTCTGCAGGCACCAAACGAAATCATTTTCCCATTTTTTTTTTATTTTTTCCCCCACATTATTTTTATATACCAGTCGATCACACAACGACGTGAAATGTTCCCCTTTAAAAACCGTTAACGTTAAAAACATCAAATAAAACAAATGAAGGATACGTTACTCTGAAACAAAACTGTTCTCCAATATTTCAAAACAATTCTTTTTCTTTCTAGAGAAAGAGAAGAAATTCTCTTTCTGTGCGACTAACAGCTCTACAAATAAAAAAGCATCGTCCAATTTCCTCTTTGACAGAACTGCAGGACTGCAGGAAGACAATTTTGATCGATATCAAATTTCATTTGAGTCATACTTATTGTATCGCTTATCGTCAAGAAGTTGGTCAACATTGACGGGAATCGTTTCCATTGTTTGGGTTATTTTCATCTGTTGGAAATGAGTGAAGAAAACAGGGTATCAAGTTGATGATTGAGTGAGGAAAACAAGATAACAACTTGATAATTTTATCAATAAATCGAAAACAATATGGTCTATAGAGCAGTGACATTTGCCGCCATATTGGCACCAGATTGGCACCAGTATGGGTTTTGGAGGGCATAACTACAAGGTGCACTACATAAAAATGGAGGGAAAACAACGGAAGAGCGGATTTCTTAGGCTTAAAATAAAGTTGTTTTCTCCAACAACAAAAATCTCGCATCTTAGGTCTAAGAAATCACTCTTCACAGCATTGGCTTCAGTATGACGCCATTCTGTTTCTTTCTGCAGTGCCCCTTGCAGCTAACCGATTAAGGCTCCAGCATAGAGTTATATACAATAATACTACGTCTTGTCCCTGCTCTATAGGGTATTGTGCAGATAACAGATCACACAGGTTAAACGTGAGCAATATAAATTCTGATAACAACTAGCTGCAACGACTACTTAGTCACACCGATCTTCGGTACACTTCCACGACTTTCGAAAATTTTGAGGCGCGCACGTCTATCACGCACTGCAACAGCGATCTGTACTTACATAATCTAAAAATAGTAACCATCACAGTTGCAGGTTTAAACTGTTAGCTTTTAGGCCTATTTTAAACGTAATTGTCAACTTGTAGGCCTAAATTTTATCTGCCGGCTTAATTTCGTAAGTTACACCTAGAGCGAAATGGGTTCGAGACGAGGCCTATTTATTTATGCATCAAGGTATGGAGACTTGACGTTGCCGTGGTAACGTGATTTTAGGCCTAATTTTCAGCTTTATTTACCCGCCATTGAAATTGGAGAATTTGGTTCGAAAGTAGGCCTCTTCATGCAACACGGTGTGGAGACTATTTTAACTGAAGCTAATGTGCGTTGTTAACGAAATTCGTTATCATTGCACTATTGTAATCACGCAGGCAACCGACTGTTGGAAGGCATGACAGCTATAATAATGAAGCATTTCCATTTTGTCCACCAGCTTGAACAGTCAATACCACCTTGGTCCCATGCCAACATTTGAATAAAAACACCGAAGTCTTCTAACTTGTGTGTGTACGTTTCAGCTCGGTAAGCAACTTCTTATAAAATGTCATCGAGATTTGTGGTTTGTTTAAAATCTCTGTAATATGTGGTGCAATTGCAATCCGGGACACTGCACTGTGACTGAGTTTGGCGCTAATGACACAGCTGTCGACACGCCATTAAGCCTCAAGCCCCACCCCCTCCCCACCCCACTTAAATCCACAACAGGATTCAATGCCTGACACTGTAAAGAAACATTTATTTAATAAATTCCCATCCCCAAGAGTTAAAGCCACCTTGAGGAGGGCGAAAAATATTTTTCTTTTTGGGACGAACGTACTGCTTACCATCTACCTACCACGGATTTGTAACCTCCGTTTTCCTCATTTTCTTGTTGCATGCTGCGATTGAGAATGTTAAAAAAAAAGTACGTGTAGTGAGACAAGGTTCCGAAAGCTGATGGTGCTCTCTTCGGCTTAACTTGAGCTATTAGCTTAATAAGCCTCGATCCATGCTTCATATAATTCGTTTGCTTCCCAGAGCATCATATCAAACGGATGTCTTGGTCATTAAGACGAAAGCCAATCTACAGTTATTGCTTACATTTCGTTCATCACATTCCTTAGATTGTTTGCAGTTCATACACAGAAAAATCTGTTTGTTTTACCTTGAAAAGGTTTAATTAGCGCATGCATCGGTCACGTTCCACGCTCAATCAGCGCACCTCCATCTTCATACACGTGAATGTTAGCCTTTTAAAAACTACAGTTCTACTTTCCTGTGTATCCAACCAGTTGAAGTCAATCAACTATGGGATCTATATGCTGTGTTGAGATCAGTGAAAGTCACCTAAACAGCGACATATTTTTTAAAAACTATTTATGACTATAGCCTACTTAGTATAATTGTAAAAGTTGAGAAGAATCCATAACCTTTCGTAAAAGGTCATAAAAATTGTCGTTAGGTGGACAGCTTTCTACCTCATGAATGTAAGGTGAGTGGTTGGAGGGAAACAAACGAAGAATCAAACTAAATAGCCCTAGGACGGTAAGGATGCAATTGTCGAACGTTTTCTAAATTTGAAACAGAAGATAATGATGCATTTATTGGTAAAACCCGCAGTCATGGTGTTTTTAATGATTTTATACTGATTCAACACAGCACATTCAGTCACACTCCATGGAGTGTGACTGAATGTGCTATGTTGAATCACTATTAATCGTGATAGGACTATAATTCTGATACAGTATATCTCAGAAGTCCTGCACCAGGTAGGCCTATATGGTATAGGCCTATGGTATAGGCCTATACTACACCCAGTTGAAAGTCCTGGGTTCGAGTCCTGGGTGTCACTGGTGTTACTGCGAGTGAACGCCTGTTGTGGAAGACATTTGCTACTCCCATTAGGTACATATTTTGCCTATAGTTTGCTGATTTGTACACCTTAGGCCTTATACGGTATATGCGTACATCGTATAGGCCTACTCTGTATAGGCCTTTACCTGGTTCAGGACTTCCGAGACATACTGAGACGGTATGAAACTGTTAATTTCATATTTTAATTATTAGTTAAAATATTAATTTCAGTAAAAACACCGTTATTCATCTTACTGTGAAACACTACAACGATTGAAAAATGTCACACGAGACTCACAAAAACGCACACTTTCACAACGAAGATAGTCCACTAACTGCAAATTTTCAACTACTAACTGTAGTCGTCATCAGGCACCTTAAAGGTAAGTTTGAACTCTGTTTATTTCGTTTTTCAGTCCAATACACTGTTCGAATTCGAAACTGCCGCTGTCTGCTATATTCAGTCGATTGGTTCACCCTTGCCCACTGTATCACTCGGGCCATTCTTTACACGCAATCTTCCATTCAACTTCGAGCTTGCCTCGCAAGTCTTACCCAATCAGGTGTGTAACATTTGAAAACGAAGGGCCTTGCACATTCATAAGCGGGATCTGCCTGTTTTCGTGCATCTTAATCGCAATGGATTCAAGGCATCTTAAATCGTTGTCCCATTTTGAGTTAGATTTAATCAGTGTCACCGATTTACCCCACTCAACATCATGCTGCCTTTCCGTGCAATGGACTGCAATGCCGTTATCGACAGCTTTATTTCTAACATTCCCCATATGTTGGCTGAGCATCGTTCGTAAAAGGAATACGTTCAAGGTGTTCCAAATGTTTTCGAGACCCTAGCGGCCATGGATTTGTATGTAAAATGCAATTAGGCTAGCTCATTTCCTTGCTGAAAAAATGCAATTCAGAATGTTTAAATAAATTATCTAAATTTTCATCCATATCTTTCTTTTGATGTTCTTTGTAATACGTCATTTTTACATGCCAAGCGTAACATCAACTACCACTGAACACCCGTCAATGCATCGGTGGTTCAGTGGTAGAATGCTCGCCTGCCACGCGGGCGGCCCGGGTTCGATTCCCGGCCGATGCACCACAATGTATTGATGGGTGTTCAGTGGTAGTCGGTGTTATGGCTTGGCATGTAAAAATGACGCTGGTTATTTGGTTCCATTGGGTTTTTATTGCGGTGGAGGTTGCAATTTTATGCTCGCCCGACTTATACACGGAATAACCCTTGCGGTTTTACATTGGCGGTTGGCTGGACTTAAAGATTAGGGAAAAGTATTGGTGGTAAATACATAGACTTACATATGTTGCAGAATAATTTTGGTATAAAAGATCGAAATATTTGGTGGTCCAAAAGGCGTATAAATTAGGGCTTCACTCCTACGTGTTGCAGTTTGGAGGAATTGGAATCGAATAATTATAATACCAATGGTAACCATGCATGACAAACAAAGCATGACACCATGACTACAATGCACGTCATGGCATGCATGCGCACATTGGCCTATAATAATACAGTCTGGACTTGACTCGAACTTCTTGGGAGCTCCTCTGTAAGGACATCCGCCACAGGCCCAGGAACAGTCCACCACTCCATACCGGCGCCAAGCTGGGGCCGATGACCTTAGTCTTCAATCAATGGCGTCCGCCTGGTCTACCCACAAACGTCCGGCGCATCAGCACAGGATGGTGGCAGCTCAAACGCCAGCAACGGCTGCCGATACACAAAATGCAACGATGCTCAGGCGCAGGGAAAGTAACATTGTCGTGGTATCTTCTTTATTACCGTTTTAACTCGTTGCCGAGAACCAAAATGAAATGGTCTTGATTTTTGCTTAAATCTTTAAGTTTTCAAACATAGGGCGTCAAGTCTTTAATTTTGAGAAAATTGGGCGGCCGACATGACTGAATGATTTATTTTCTTCTTCAATGCGGGCTTTGGGAAGCCAGTTGAATTGTTTCTGCGCTTGTTTGCATGATACTGCATCTGCCTGCAACAATACAGAATCCACTATCCATCGAGCTGATCAATGCTAAATCTAGACAGACACTAGTGTGTTGCCATCAAATAATGAACTTAGACTGAAGCTTGGGCAGAACCTGAACAGAAATACGCATTACTAATGTTCCGCTTTTTCGCAAATAAAATTGGGTGGGCAGTGGACATACCATACACAACGTACACCAAATCGTACCACTTTCAATAAAATGGACACGAAAAAAGCCAACAAAACAAAAAACAGCTTCGCCGTTTAGAAAAAAAAACCATTAGAGCTCGTATCCCCATACTCACACCCGTGAAGGTACAGGAATAAAAACGGATTAGAGTTCACTCGAACGCAACGAACTATAATTTGACAAGGATTGTGACATGCCAGCATCCATGCACACGTAAACAAACATGTACATCACTAATCAATCAAACAAAACAGTTGGATATTTAAAAAAAATACCGACACTAAATGAAAACGTAAGTACCCACATGAACGAGAACTAAAACAGAAACCATCAAACACAAGCAAAAAAAATGCCTAACTAAAAGTCTGCTTGTTTCAGAAATTATAAATGCACACAAAATACAAAGATAGCCACTCATACGAAACACGCTTAAAATATAAAACAACAAACACAGACAAATATAAAAAAAACCTGTATGATACACAAATTAAGCATACACATGCACAAAAACATTAAAGATTTCAAACACAAACTGCGTTCACTTACTGACATAACAATTATGTGAAAACAGTCATTATTCCCTGGAATCGGAGTTCAAATTATAGTTCGTTGCGTTCGAGTGAACTCTAATCCGTTTTTATTCGTGTACCTTCACGGCTGTGAGTATGGGGATACGAGCTCTAATGTTTTTTTTTCTAAACGGCGAAGTCGTTTTTTGTTCAGTTATCTACATATATATTTCGCTTAGGAGCAGACTTAAATTGTGAGCAGACTTGATGGAGGCATTGTTAGGGAGGATTAAACAAATGAAGCTTCAACAATCAGCAAGATGGCGAGTGGGCTCATTCTTGCCACGGTAGCAAAGAAAAAGGGCAATGTAATGAAATGTAGCTAGACAGGCGTATGTTACGCCGGGGTATATACTTATTTGCCTTAAAGAAGGGGAATAAGCCGCTAACAATGTAGCGGCCAAACAATAGCTATTTCTGTTACGACATTAAGACAAGCCACCGCTAACAATGTAGAAGCCTAACAATGATGAAGAAGGCGACAAAAGATGAAGACAATGCCTCGAATTAGGAAAGCAAAAGCTTTAATAACGCTCGCTGCAAGAGCCGCATTGAGTAGTTTGAAAGGTGGTTGAGTAACAATCACTGCGTGCACGATCGTTGTTGCGGGTTTATTGCGTTGGAATAAAGGCGGAGAAACAGGCAACGCAGCTACATTGAGAAGTGCGATTTACTTTCTTACGAAGACCAAATACCGCGGGACGCTCGCGAAGGGGGTGGTGGTTGGACAGATCACCCAATGGAGAAGTGCGGGGGTG
>JAHWFP010069939.1:43449-82312 GCA_023313725.1 Lithobius niger | reverse complement strand
ACACATAACTAGTGTTCAAATGACTATCGAAAATTTGCAGCAACGTAAATTGTTTGTGAGTCAATATTGAAGTTCGAGTATTTTCATAAATCATGTGTTGTACACTTCAATGTCAACGATCCTTTAGCTATTTACAGATGCATTCAGCATAAGCTTGTGTCATACCCCCCCGCCCAAAAAAAAAACTCCTTCAGCTAGCTTCATGACACCCCTGGTGACATTTGGCACTCTTCAAGTTTTCTGACTGCTGCAATCTGTGCTACGCGATCTTTATATTATGTCGACTGTCCTCTAAGCACCCGCAATCCAGCGGCACCAAGAACCCTCTCACCACTGTCAACTAACTACAAGTTGACATGGTTTTGTGTCGAGTGAAACAAGTAAAGGTGTTGTGGCTTGATAGTACTTTGTCATTCCAGTAATTTTGCGAGCAGCATTATAATGGTAGGTATCAAGGTCATTTATACAGTAATTGTGATCGAAACTTTCAGTTTGACTTTCGTCACGCACTTTTACCTCTCTTTAGTATAGCTTTTGTACACATAATATAGTGTTACCTGTCTGCGCAGCAAATGGAAATACTGTGCTGGAGTCGTCGGGTGAACAATATGCATGTTGACATCGTCTCCATCAATGCCATCTTCCTTACTGTCACATAGCTGACAAAATAAAACACCAGTTATGTCTCAGCACTGAATTTCATAACTATATCATTTTACAGAGAGGCTATCAATTGCTCTGAATTGCCATGAATGACTAAGTTTATGGCTATAGTATTATTGGTCCAACAATAACTTTTAATAGCAATATTACATTCCAATTCCTGTCTAAGGATGCAGCACTAGCACTTCTGTACAGAAACGAATCAGTAAATATTCATTCAAATTTCCCAACAAGTTAATGAAAAACTATAAAAATAATGAATGGCAGAAAATTTTCGTGTACACTGCAAAGAGTGTTAAATGCGAGGATAGGCACATCAAATATAAAAATAAATGATTGAACGTGCATTTTATTTGAATCCCAAATGAAAGCAGTATTCCTCCCAAACAAATGGTAAAGTTCCCCAGCACCCCCAAGCTCTTAAAATTGGCATAGCATAGTGGGATAAATGATACCCTATATTCCTTTACAGAAAACCTTTAAAAAATATTGTGCAATGCCAAAATATTATTCGACTTTGTTTATAAATACTGGGCTGGTATAATGCTCATAGCTAGTGCTCTAATGACTGCGTCAATTTCAATTATTTCACTATTAACTACTCTTAACACGGGAAAAATCAGAATTGATGGTCAACTTATGATGGGTGGACATACCCTCAAGTTGGCCATAAGTCACATCTGGGTTGAATTATGACGCAATGACTGCTCATAGTATTGTAAACCATGAACTTATTTAAAGCTGTTGTTCATAAATTCAGTATGGCCAGACCAATGTATGAAATTATTGTTTTACTGGCTTCAAATTCGTGTGGGACATTTTTTTTTGTTTTTTGGGTGAGGTAGGTAGTATATTGGGTCTTAATCAGTACACTTACATATCAAGGGCTAATTTTCTTAGCATCATTCTTCCTTAGAAACCTTCATTAAGTCTGTTCTTCAGGCTTTAAACAAGGTTCCATAAAGCCAAGGGTAACACCCAATAATCTTACAGTAATAGAAGTAATATGCAATAGGAACTATACCACGGGCCAGAGCTGTTCACTGTGACGACATACACACATGACAGCCATCAGCCAATCAGGGTGCGGTATAAGGCTGCCTAAGTTTATCGATCAATAACGTTAACTGTGCACCTTGTAATTATACGAAGCGTGCCTTGTTGCCTTTACTTACAAGTCAAACTCGTAGTTCATTCCACTGAGCATCTCGTGAAGCTTCGCATTTTAATTTCCTCGCCGTTTTTTAAATTTTGGAATAATACGTATTATCCACTGTTAGCTGATTCGTTGAGTCAAGGGCAGACAGAGAAAACAGTGAGAGGAAACGTGTTTTGATTATTCCAGAAGAATACACCTAGCAAATTTTAAACTAAAATGCATACTTGGTTGAGGGGAGAGGGAGTTGAACAGAACTCCCCACAAAGATAGAAGAACGATGTTTTTATTTTATCTTAAATGAATAAGCATAGCAAATTTTAAGCTAAATTAAATACTGGAGGTGGGGGGGAATTGAAAAATGAACAGATCCCCCAACATATAGAAAAAAAGGGGGTTGAACGTTGTTTTTTATTTTTGAATAAGCTTAGCAAATTTTAAACTAAAGTAAATGTTTGTTGGGGGAAGGAAAACGAACAGAGCGCCCAACATGTACAGAAAAAAAGCTGGAAGAAACAGTTTTTTTTTTTAATTTTAGATCAACATTGTTTTTTTTTGGGGGGTGGGGAGGGGGAAAGGAAAATAAACATATCGCCAAACTTGCACAGAAAAAAAGTCGGCAGGAACAAGTTTTTTTTTTAAATTCCAGATGAGTAAGAGTAGCAAATTTTAAACTAAAATAAATACTTGGTAGGGGAAAAATTGAAAAATGAACAGATGTCCCAGCAAATATAGGGAAAAAAGCGGGACGAACGTTGTTTTTATTTTTATTTTAGATGAATAAAATAAAAGCAAATTGTAAACTAAAATAAATACTCGGTGGTGGGAGTGGGGGAGGGGGGAATGTACAGGTCTCCCAACAAATGTATACAAAACAGTGGGAAGAAAATGGTTTTTTTATATTTCAAATGAATAAGCGCAGCAAATTTTAGACTAAAATAAATATTTGGTTGGGGGGGAGCAAAACGAACAGATTTTCCTACATCTGTACAAAAAAAATGGGAAGAACTCTTTTTATTTTGTTTCAGATGAATAAGCACAGCAAATTTTAAAAGAATAAATCCTTGGTTGGGGAGGAGGGTGGGAGTGGGTGAGAAAAGTTATGGATGAATAAATCTAGCAAATGTTGAAACTAAAATAAATACTTGGTTGTGGTGGGGGTAAACAAACAGACTATTCCACATACACGTATTTTTTAAATTTCGTTTTTGTTTTTATAGTAGGCATGGGCAGTGTTATTTACTAATCTATTCATTCAATGTTTACATACTTTTGAACAAACAGACCATTAACTAAAATACCAGGTCTATTATAAAATATTTGTTACAAAACTACTCTGGGTGGCAGTGCCTCATTGTACCGGTTTTTTTTTTATGAGTCAACATGGAACCTGATTTTTTTTTTTTTTGCGGCTCTGAAAAGAACTGTTTGTTTGGCCTTGAAAAAGGCCGTTTTGTCTTCTCAAATCAACAGTCAAGCCAGGGAAATCAAGGACTAATATCCAATAGCAACTTCACATTTTTTGCAAAACTATCCTTGCTTACAGTGTGAAGTAAAATGAGTATCGCCCCTTACCTGCAGGAATTTGTCGGCCGCGGGTTTTCTCTTTATCATGCCACATGGTTCCTTTCCATGGTGTTCATTAACCCAAGTTTCGTCCAAACAAACGAACGTTTTCTCCCGTATCCTACGCAGGCTTCTTATTTGACGGAAGTAAAGCCATCGACTTGCAATGATCTCTGGCTTTTCGACGTAAAATTGCCGTTGGTTTATTTTGTAATGACGCATGTTAAGTTTCTTCATACTACATCGCAGTGACGCTTTACCATATCTGAAGTTGATTTTGGCTTTGAACTTATCAAAGCACTTTTCTTTTATATCTTTTTTTTTTTCTTTCCGACAGTTACGAACAATGCCTGGGTGGGGGTCGGTGATGTGGACAGCTTCGTACGCCTTACGTATGAAGAGTCGAACAGTTGATTCTGACACACCGGTCACTACACAGTCTATATTTCCAAATGAGCTTTAGCAGTGAAGATGCCTTGTTGTTCAAAGAATCTGCAGAAATTCCATACAATTTTCCTGGTTTGACTACAAAGAACTTTGCCCTTCTTTCCGATCATTAATTTACTCGCTCGAATACTGTATTAAGGGATGCCAAGTTGATTGAAACGCAACCTTCTTGAGTGAGACTGGTCTCCCAGTGTGCTGTGCGAATATGACTGGCGCTAATAACCGATAACGCGTTACCATACAAGGAATTAGACGTCACATTGAACAGCGCTAGCCCATCGTATAGGACGTCAAGCTTCGTTCTAAATTTCTGTGCCGTTTCCATTTTGAAACTTCCCCAATGTTAATGGTTCATGTTTGTACAGTAGTTTGCTTGTTGCCCTCTGCAAGGGGTTTAATACCAATTTTAGAGAAATAAAAGGGATAAACTATTCATTTACAGTATTGGATTGGTCTGTTTCTATCCCCGCTCAACACTGTCGTTTATAGCTTCGCATGTAAGAACATAGTTCAACAATATAAATGCACGCTTTCAATTTTGTCTTATTCAGAGCAAAAAATAGATTCTCAAAAGAATGATACAACATCAGCTTGCCTGTAAAAATCTTTCAATGTGGGCCGATGAGTGCTCAGGTCCAGCTCCATCGTAACCATGAGGCAGCAACAGGACGAGGCCACTCTGCAGCAGCCATTTTGCTGCTCAAAATATCACCTACCATTACCATCATCATGCAGTGAATACAACTTTAATCAAACTGAACTGAAAATGTCAAGTCTGATAAAAGTTGCCAATAAAATACAAACGTGAACAAGTGCTAGATTGATTAATACTCACTTTCTCCAGAAGACACAAATGTATCAATGATGATTTGAGCCCCATTGAAGAAATCTCCAAATTGGGCTTCCCATATTACCAACTGATTGGGGCTTTCAATGCTCATTCCGTATTCAAAACCAAGTACAGCTTCTTCGGACAACGGGCTATTGGCAACCTGCAGTTAATGCATACATACAACGTTATCACACTTGAGATTACACAACATTTAATGATCTACTTCAGTTACCAACCTCGAGAAAAGCCTTCTGATTTTTGACCAAGTTGTTCAGTGGAATGTACATATCACCATTAGATTGGTCAACCAGCATCACATGCCGATGGCTAAAAGTTCCACGGCCTACATCTTGTCCACTAAGCCGTACATTGTATCCTTAAACAATACAAAACAGCAAATTTTTGTTTAAAGCTTAGGCTCTTGATAAGCAAATTCACTACAACTCAGTATGTTCACTACGAATAAACTGGTTTTTACAACTTTACCAGCTACACTCGAGTTAGCTAGTCACCAATAATATAAGTCCAGTTGTATCCGGCTTGTACGGTCCACCACATTGAACCTTCACTGCTGAAAAGGACAGGACTAATCTAAAGATGCTTTACTCTTTACTTCTGATCTAAACATAAAACTAATCACTACTATCAAAATATATACCAACCTGAGCAGCTACAAGACAGAAATCACAAATATATTCCATCCTCACTTTCCCTCGGTCATTAATCCAAGCACTCAAAGAGTTAAACAGGGTAGGGTGGCCTGCCAATTGCAGATATGCCCTTGATAATCGCCACCCTGCGCTTTACTAGTATGTTAAAAAAATAGAAGGGGGGGGGGGAGCATTAGCGGATAGAATGTAAATCTGAGCTTGGTCTTATTTTGCTATGTGGCATCCCATCCCAGCTTGTATGTATTTGACTTTGGTGGTGTAGTAAGGTACACTCCCGGTGAAACACAGGGAGGCCTTACTGTCATGGATAGACTCAGATGGTTTCACTTTATACGAAATGAAAAGCATTTAATTCGAGTGAACAAACTTGCATCAACTTACATTATAAACTGACTGTAGTAGGGACTTGTGAGCTCAACTGCTATACTTGGCACACCAAGGCCAGCATGGAACCATGACAAGCTCTCGGCGCCAAAATTTACCCCTGGTCAATGCAAGGATTATGACAGTAACGTGACTGAAAAAATTTTTTTAAAGTGTCAAAGTCACGTGCATTCTGAGAGTACACAATGTTACCTATCCCAAATGTAGTTTCCGTCCAACCGTACCAACACTTATGGCTGAACCCACTCCAGCGCACATGCACAAACCAAAGTTCCGCAGACACCCAAACGCAAACAAAATATTTGATGCCCTGTTGCATAAGCGAATGCAGGCACACAATGTTGCATGAAAAACGGGCATCCTGACAGGGATGTGCCGATTAATCGTTTAATCGGTAATCGCCTTCTTAATGAATAAACGTTTAGTAATTTTTCTATAATAGAAACCGAACCTCCTTTAAAATAGTGATTAATTATATTTTTTAAATCAATTTCTGAAAGCAATACTACTTTTCACATAACAAACCGATACTCGAAGAGGAATGCATTCCATATCCGATCTCTTAAGCTATCGTTGATTACTTTGACCTTCTAGATGTCAGATTTACAATGTACGCAAGGTACTGTAAAGCCAGGAAGAAGAGATATGTATTTGTGGCGTTAATTACGTTTTATACTTATTATTTTCTAAGTTGCAGCACTTTATAAACCGATACAACTAAATTTAATAGGACATCCAAGTTCCAGTCTTGGTCGTGTTCGAAAGCTGGGAATTCCCGTTTCCTTGCCTGCAATGAATGACGTCATGAACTTCTATGTCACTACCTTTACTCCTCGCATAAACTTCTCCGTTTCAATGTCCGTTTTAAAACTTCCAGCAATATCAGCGATATCTCCGACTGGTTCGTTCGTAGAACGTGACCCTTGAATGCATGGGGCCCAGCCTCAAGTGACGACATGCGAAGTGAGTTTTCGGATGGAATGATAAAAATGACGTTGAACCCGAAAGGGTTAAACTTCGAAGAATTCCCAAACATTTTTTTGAGGGCGGAGGGGTGGGTTAATCGTAATCGGTTTTTTTTTTTAACCTGACGATAAACGTTTAGCCAGTTAATCGGATTTTTACAGCCCTACATCCTGACCACAGTGCTAGCGCTAATCGTGTAAAGGTCCAGCTACAAACACCATACTTCTACCACACTAGCTGACACAAGGAAGTACTGCGATAGTCCCTAGCCTTAACTGCCGAACTGAATTCCACAGAAACATGCCTCACAAGTTAAAGAAAGTATGGAACTGTTTGCTGAAGCACCACACCAGAGAACACAAGAACACTCAAGCGACACACGGTCATTAAGAGAAGAGTACCTCTACAAACGGTAACCCCAGCATGTTCCTCGACTCGAGTAACATGCTGGACACAATAGCGCAACAGTTTTTGAACGTCACGCTTGGGGTAACGCACAGTCGTTGTCACGGTTCCTTTGACACATGGAAAGCTTCCTCTTTTCATCATACGTACAGATAGTTCCTATAAGGCTTGGCGAAAGAAGGAAGTGCAGGGTGCCACTTCGCGAAAGTGTACCGTTTATCCTCTGATAACCTTGGTGGGTCTAAACAGGTCTAAGAAGATGTTCTGACGTATCCCATAGGATGTGGGAAAAGCCAGAATGGCGAGGGGAAGGACCTTTTACAAGATTGAGGAACGCTCAGCCAGGGAGAAGGACAAGACTAGTACCCTGCTATCGCGAATACTGGCATGCGAGCGAAATGAAGAGGACATCTTGCAGGTCAAACGGCAGAGGTAATAGGATGAGAGTGGTACGTAAAGTGACATCCAGAAGGAAGTGTAGAACAGAGACGTCCTATCTGGGACAGCCCACAAGTGATAGGCCGTACGTCCTCGAAGGATATGAGAGCCAAAGGGCGAAAGATTACAAGGAAAGTCAAAGTTGCCTGAGCCTGAACATGAAGTTAAGGGCGGTACGATAGACGAGAATGGTGGTGCCGTCTAGGTATACACGGAAGAGGTTATTGAGGAAACTTAAGAGCACGAAGAGGTAGGTCGTGGGTCGACTTGCAGCGAGACACCAATGAGACCCTGACACGACTGGTTGTCGTAGATCCGGTCTGGGTGAAACCTGGATAGCTGACTGGTAATGCGGGAGGCCTGTTCCTCAGGATAGGTTGCTGTCGTGAAGAGACTGGGTTGCTGAACTGGGGAAAGTCACCGCTCCTCCTTCCCCACCTGTCGGCCGAGGTATCGACGGACGAAGGGTGAACGTGCTCGGTGAAGACTGAAGCCAGAGGTAGACGAAGGTAGTTTAGGACAAGAGTGGAAACGCAGACGAAGCGGTAACCCTTGTTGCGGGAGTAACCCAGAAAACAAGGGATCAAATCTGTCTGGAAGCGGAAAAACGCCCACGCATTGAGGCGGAAGCAATCCAAGCAGTAGTGGCTAAAGTCGAAAGGTATACAAGGTCAGGGCACAGAGCAGAACCCGAGGTAGGACTTCACAAAGGGCATGACTGGTGTCCATAGGATGCCGGACAAGAGAAGGTAATGTGTTGGTGAAACATAACATTAGCTACTTTGGCGAAGGCCGAATGTCCTGCAGAGGTAGAAAAAATCCTGCCTTCATGTGGTTGGCTGGAAGCATTACCTTTGTTTTTTGTCCATGCTCTGCAGTGCCATGGTGGAAATGTTCGAAATGAACAGGCGATAGCAGGGATTCCTTCGTAGAGAGCGCTGGCTGCGGCTCGAAGGAGTCTAGCGGTGCATCCCAAAAGTCCAGCTGAAAATAATGTTGGCGTCCTGGAACATGACAGGGAAAACTGCGTATGGAGCAGCAGTCAAGGGCCATAAGATTGCTGCAACCCCAAGTGTCCTGAAAGTGGTTGATAACTGAAGGGGAGGCCAATCCTTCAAGATCGGTACATGAGAAGCAGCACGTGCCGACGGCTGCACTGTCAAAAGAGGTGAAGCTGGATCGAAGAGAATGCTTTAAACAAAATGCAGTGTCCGAACGCCAGCGAAGGGTGACGGTTTATGTAATCCGGAACAAGCGACTGTGATCTTGCAAAGTTTAGCCCGCAGATCTGAAGGCCAAGAAACAAAGTCCAAGGGCAGGAGTAAGTTTATGGATAACTTCGGCAAGAGAAACCATTTCTGTAGGCTAACTTGAATTTAAAAAAAAATGAAATATATGCTAAAAATCACAGCCGTAAAATAACGCTACGTTTTGACCGAGCATAAATTCTCAAGAAAAAAACTGTAAATCCAGTTAGAGACAAATAACGCCTGATTCATGACCTCAAACATAGTAAAATAATAATCACAATTAAATACTAGCTTGGCAACTACAGCGCATCAAGTGTACACTAACCTTTTTACAATTTTTGCTCACGGTCAAGCGGTTTGTCATTCCTCCTCCCCACCGACGAGTTCCTGCAAATTCATGATGGATCTTTTTTTAAACTGAAATAGTTGAATGGCCATGCATTCTAGTGCTTGGAGGTGTGCGTCACTGCACTGTTAGATGTGAGAAGCACGTGTGTATTGTTCCAGGCGATGTTTCAGGCACATGGAACAGCACAGACTGCGTTTCGCATCATTGGGATGCCTTCTATCGAGTGGGTGGCAGGAAGCACTTAGTGTGCTTCGGAAGAACTGGAGTAGGTGGTAGGTCATCAGATGCTTGTCTAAACGTGAATCTGGTAGGACACCGATGTTGGGTTGGGCGAGGGCAGAAGGGGGAGGAGGAGACGGCTGCAGAGGATTACAGAGTGCGGGTGGAGGTTGCGGAAGTAGCACTTGATCCAGTAAGCCTGGAGTATTGTCTTCACTTTCTCGCTTTTCCCAGGGTGGTGGGTGATGACTTCTAGGGGTTGGGCGATTTCGTCTCGCTTTCGCAATGGTTTGGTTGATAAGTTTCTCTGGGTAACCTAGCTTAAGAAACTTGAGCTTAGTATGCTGGAAGTGTGTCTCGGCTACTGCCTTCGTGGAGGAACGACATTACTGCCTTCGTGGAGGAACGGTATTACTTCCTTCGTGGAGGAGAGGTATTATACTCTGACCATTTCATTGCATAGCACAGAAATAAGTTGGCCTTTGGGATGTCCCGAATTGAATGAAATTCAGGACATCCCAAAGGCCAACCTATTTCGACACACTTCCAGCATACTAAACTCAAGTTCCTTACGCAAGGTTACCCAGTCAAACTTATCAACCAAGCCATTGTGAAAGAGATATGCTGGAAAGCCCCCGCAATGCCAAAACCTGAACAGAAACCTGAAATCGCCCAACCCCCATCACCTATCACCCGGGGAAAATGGAGTGTATAACGAAAATACTCCAGGCTTATGTAATCAAGTGCTACTTCCGCAACCTCCCTAATCTGCGTGCCCGACTAAGGAACTGCTCCCAGCTCCCATTCTTCAACCATACCTGCACCCGCATTTTGTAATCCTCCACCACCGCCTCCCCCCCTCCCCTCCTCACCCATCAGACCCAACCAACCTAACATTGATACCCTACCACACTCATGTTTAGACAAGCATCTGGTCACCTACCACCTACCCCAGTTCCTCCGAAGCACCGGAGTGTTCTCAGCCACCCACTCGATAGAAGGCATCCCAATGATATGAAATACGCAGTCTACGCTGTTCATGTGCTGAATGCGATGCAATTTACATCGGTGAAACCCGACAGCGAATTTGCAAAAGAGTCCACGAGCACATGCTATCACTCAATCAAGAAGACCCACAAAATGGGGTAGCCAAGCATCATGTCAAGTTCCGACACGACATCACCTGGAACATTACACATGTGCTCCGCACATCTAACTCCTCCAGTGACGTACACCTCCAAGCAATAGAATTAAACTATTTCAGTTTAAAAAAACGACTCCTCACGAATTTTCAGGAACCAGCACATAAAAATATCCTGAAAATTACTACCCCTGAACTGACAGCAAGCCTCGCCAAAAAATGACACAAACTGGTAACACCTACTTCAACAACAAACGAGCAGCACGAGTTTGCAGCACGAGATGGCAGCACCATCCAAACGGCCGACGGCGCCGAAATTCAAACAAACTCTAGCATGTAGTCGTTAATTTTGTGTATGCTCGTACACTTTTTGCCTGATGAAGGTAGTGGGATGTTTATGTAAGCGTATAATACTACCGAAAATTCGCTAGATCAATTGTTTTTGGTTGTTTCTTTTCTGGCATAGCGTCAGTCCTGTTTTCACGATTTTTTTTATCTCTAGAGGGCAAAAGCATTCGAGAACGAGAATGCTAAATTTACAGCTAATTTATATTTTCGTAGCAATAGAAACTGAAATCACAGAACTTGTACCTTGATACAGCAATGATCCAAATGCTAAAGCTTCAGCAGTAGCCCAATCCAAATTGTTTCCCTGAGTCAATTTACCAACTCTAGCTTGAATGTGGGTCTTGTTTAAATGAGAATGGACAGCCTGTGAAAGATGGAAAACAACATATTGTTTCTGACAAGTTGAAGGCAATTAAACTAATAATTGTGAAAACACTTACAAATCCCTCTGGATAGTGTACAGATTTTGCACCCAAATATTTGAGAAGGCCAGTATCAATACCAGTGTCCCACAAAGTACAATGTGGGGGTGCCTGCACCAAACCTTTCCACTTTCCTTGCAAATGGCAAGCTCGTGGCTGGTACGATTCAACTTGAGCAAAATGGTCACTTAGGAACTTCGTGTGACTTCCAACAATTTGTGCAACTTCTTCCTTTGTCATTACACTTTCTTCCTGAAATGTTTGCACAGTATCTATTATAATGACTTCTAATGCTGAAATTTGACTAGAAATTGAAATGTTCCTTTTGAATATCTATTTCCATGACATACCACCAATAGGTTGGAGTAATTATTGGGCACACTTTGTCGAGTATGGATGGCACTGTACATTTCAGGATTAGTAAAGGTGGGGTCGTCCAACTCATTATGACCCCAGCGTCGAAAGCATACCAAATCAATCACAACATCCTTTCGAAACTTCTGTCGATATTCTAACGCTAGTTGTGTAGCTCGTACAACATCCTGAAACATACTGTATTATAATACCTTCACAATAAGTGATTATAACGTTTTTCAGCTGTCTACACCCTAATTCGTTGGTGCACGTACTTCAGGAAAGTCTCCGTTTACATGAATGATAGGAATTTCGATCATCTTCGCGACATCACTACAATACATGGATGATCTACATGAGGGAAAAAATTAACACCATATATAGTTATGCAATAAAAAGAAACACAAAAAGAAAATATGGTTGGCTGCCATTTATTGCGTTCGAAAATACACTAGGAATGCAGATTTTTTTTTTTCAGGACGATGAACCATAACTCTTATACCTCGATAAATATACCAAAAATCGTGATTAAAAGCCCAGTTGAAGCTAACGCCAACCCACCTAAAATGCTTTGATGTCAAAATCGTGAAATAGTGGCGTAAAAGCCCTCCTCTTAAATTATCGTTTTTCTGAAGCAAAATTAACTAAAAGCTATTTGCTGTGAATAAAGGTAGTACTGCTTGCTATGCTTACTGGCTCCTTCTCCCTCCCTGGGGTAATAGTGGACTCTTCCTTTGGCTCCTAGCACCTACACGAAGGCCTGGCCTCTCTCCCCTAGGCCTCCTTCCTTCTTCACAGCAATTAAAAGGATGTAAAAATTGGCCTTCGAAAGATTGTTCAAAAGCTTTGAATTTTCTGTGATAGATGTCCAGAAAGGTTAGATGTCCAGAAAAGTGGAGTAAATGCCCACCCTACCATTTTTGCCAAACTTACTGCATATTGTATAAACCCATGGTCATTTAATGCACGATATACGACATACCAAAGTAAAAAACTAGATACTTTTGAGAGCAACTTATCCCAACTTCTGAGGAGTTTTATCAATAAAATACAGTTAAACCTAGTGATAATGTTACTATTACTTAACGGAGGAAATTACGCAAGATTCTAGACAGGCAAAGTTACTACCTTAAAACGTTGCAAATCAGAAAGAATGGTAAAAATAGCAGGTGATCACCCACTTGTAAAGGCCTTTTATAACGTTAAACTGCTTTTACGTTGTACTTTCAGGGTGGCATTCAAAAACTTGTGATACCAAAACTGATGTTTTTCACGATTTATTTATATGGAAGAAAGGAGCAGTAGGACTAAATAAATTGTTTCACATTTCACTGAAATCGCAATAATTCTATATCGCATCAATTTGCTAAATATAAAAAATTCGTATTGACCAAACCGGTACTGGTAAAAATTACGAAAGCCATAACCTGCACAACACTGGAAGCTCCCAATCCATCTGCGGCAAGCCTGCTTTGTGTTACAACTTCTAGACCGTCAACGTTGTTGGACTGAGCTGTGCAAGACGTCATTTTAAACATTGGGCGAAACTATTATTCAGCCCGCAAAATGTGAGCCAAGCCAACTAACCTAACCTACTTTAACAACAACAATGCGAAAGAACAACAGAACATGGCTACACGACCAGACAGATCCTGCTCATCAAAAAATATTGGTTGTCTGCTTATAGTCACTCTACTTGTACCCTTAGCAAGACAAAGCAGGCAAGGACATTGTGTTGAGGGAAGAACAAGTCACTGCTTACTCTGATGCTAAATACAGGTTATCGCCTGCTTCCCGAGTGCTGATATCTAACAATGTCGAGATGCGCAGAGTCGAAATATTGTTGGGGTGAGCACGAGGGAACAGGCACAGAATTTTTATCTACCGCGTCCATGATATCAGCCTGACTCTCATTGTTAAGTACATGTTTAGTGATTGTTGGGCGATTCTGAAAGAATCCTTCAACGAACAAGGGAAATGACAACTTGCCCGTCTCCAACAACGAAGTGTTTGGTGATTTTTTGCCAGATTCCAAAAGAATACTTCGGCGAACAAGAGAAATCAGAACTTGCCTCTTCTCCAACCAGCGAATTGCTTGGTTAAGAACGAGATTATTGTTAAACAACACCACAACGAGCATTTTAATGCGGGCTGCATTGTTGTAAATGAAATGCAATGTTGAGTTCTCATTTTTGGATATCAGCACTACGCTTGTAGTTTTGCTTCAAGATATTACATCTTTCTATTCGTCAATGAGTGCCGATATCATGGAAATGGTAGATAAAACGAGCATATAGGTATACTCTGGCCTAATGAGTTTTAGCTTTATCAGAAATGCAACAGAAAGAACAGGATGACTAACTGAAATAAAGTGAATGTTTCAGAATGAAAACAAATATGAATTAGAAGTTTAAGACTTTCTGGAAACTTTAGAAATGCCCTGACTTTCAGTACATGTTGAACAAATTCCCCGACTTTCCAGACTTGATAAATTCCCTGAAATTTTGTGGTTTTCCAGGTAAACGCCCCTCTTACTTTGTAGTCTGCTGCATAAGAATTAAGACCTGCCCCCGTTATTACGATACTCTACAACTTGGTTGAACAAGCCCACCGACGAGTCATCGAGAACTTTCAAGCTATGTGAACGGCGGCATAAGCATAACCCACCACCTTTGTAAGGGAAGAGGAGGGAAGAAGGAGTTGCTGCCAGCAGTCAGTATGTGCTTTCCTCATAATCACAAGGACGTGTCAATAAGTTCAATCTGCGATGTAACCAAAACCAAAATGCTTTGAACAAAAAGATTAAACCTGCTGTGAAATAGAGTGTCAGGTAGGGATGGGTCAGTTTCATTTTTTTGACTTCGGTTCCGGTTTAGGTTTTCAGGCACACAAAATCGCGGTTTCGGTTTCGGTATCGGTTTTTGCCACCATCCACCCAAACAAGCTATTTCTAGTTTGTTTTCTTGTAACATTAGTATTACTGGCTTCTGACCCACTACTGCTTTCACTTTCAGCAGCATCATGACCATGGGCCTAGATGTGGCTCCATTTTCCTCTACTATTTTCTTTTTAATGACTGTCATTTATACGTACAAAATGATAATTATTAAACAAAAATTAGAAAAACAAATCACTTTTTTATTTTTCGAACACTGTACGAAAAACCGACACAAAACCCGAATCGGTTACAGTTTTCAGTAAAAACCGAAAATTCGGTTTCGGTTACCGACCCATCCCTAGTGTCGGGGAGATCTTGGAACTGCTGTTGGATAATGCAGTATAGTGATTTGTCTAATGTAGGACCATGTTTTATCTGTTTTATTTATGAAAAATACTAAATAAAAAAACCGTTAAAAAGATTAGTTTTTAACGATAACCCAGCGGTAAGATTACAATTTTAGAGAAAGTTGAGCTATAGTTATAATGAGGTTGTATTATATGTTACTAAAAATCAATAATGAATTTGACCACAAAGTGTGACCCAACAGTCAAACCGTCTTCAATTAAATTTTTGCATTTTGTTTAAATTTAAGACACATTTTTCTGACTAAACTTAAAATCCTGTGACACTTACCACCCACCAACCTTGGCTAAACTCCAATCGCTGCACCCGAATGCTTTGTGCACGTGTGATATGATCTTATTTGTCAGGAAACGCATCTGTCGCCTCGCTTCTTAGGTGCTCTTCACATTTTTTTTCGTATTTCTCGTGATTTTTTAACCTGGTTTGACCATGGCATGTCAAAATTTGTGTTTTTAGACATGCGTCTTCGTTTGCTATGCCAGCCTTACGATGGAATCTAATGACGAGCAAAAATCTTCATCGGATGTTTCGTCTATCGTGTCTGTGTTTGCGTGCAGTCACTTCAAAAACTGTAGCCTTGACATTCACCGGAAGTGTTGGTCCAATCGCACGTGTTGCTCTTAAGGCTTGCAAGAAGTGTTGTACCAAGATTTCTTCAGAATATAGGACTACCGTATTTACCCAGTCAGAAGTGCCTACCTAGTTAGAAGCGGGTGCCTACCTAGTTAGAAGCGGCCCCTATATGAAATGTTGGCACTTTTCGTTATTTTCGCCCCCTTTATAGCGCCTACATAAAATATGCAAATTAAAAAATAAAATACAAAATCGGGCCTGCGGGTTATACAAGGTTTTTTTTGCACGCCAGAGTTCGTACCATTTCAGCTGAATGGATTTAAAGGACTTGTAAGGACTTTTTTAAAAGACTTCTAAGGACTTTTAAGTACCAAGTGTCAAGCACACTGGACACCGGTAAGAAGAGCTGCTGCCCAAATTTCGTTCTCCTGAAGCAATTAATAAAGGACACTATTACAGGTATAATTTTGTATAGTTATTTTCGGTTGGGTTATATTGAAAATTGTCTCCAATTTTAAGTTATAGATGACGATACAAAAGTCCCAAAACGTTCGCCACTGAAGTTTGCTTTGGATCTGTTTCCAGTCTCTCGTAGGACAAGAAAAAAATAACTACCCGACAATAACAAAGCAATACAGTATAACCTCGTTAATAAGAACTCGGATAACAAGAATTCCCGCTTAATAAGAACTTTTTTTAAGATTTTGGTTGGTCAGCTACTCAGTCAGCACTAAATATATACGGCTATAACGAACTCTGTTAATACGAAAGTACGGATAAGACGAACAAATACTTACAATTCTAGCTTATTTTTTATGAATTTGCTGTTCGTAACGGTTTCTTTTTCCTCCCCCTTGAATTTCGTTTTGTTTCACGCAAAACATCAATCGCTAGTTGACTCCATCTTGGGAAGTGATAAGAGTTTTGTCCGTTTGCGCAAACGCGAATGTCAAGGACAAATGAAAAGGAAGTACCGTATACCGGTAGGCTACATTTTTTTAAAGTGGCAGTCCAATTTCTCTCGTCCGTTTAATAAGAACTACGGTTAATAAGAACATTTTGAGCAGTCCCCTTAAAGTTCGTATTAAAGAGGTTTTACTTACACAATTCGCGGGCACAAAAAGAGGGTGCGTTGAATCAATCAGACTGCGGCAAGCTCGCCCACCCAAATTTAACTTTTAATATACCAAATTCAGTACGTACATAATACCAACTTTATCCTCTGCCATGGCAAACACTGGCAATCTTGGCCGGACAGAGTAATGCCAAATTAATATCTCGTGCTGATTATAGTCACTGCCATGAAAAACGGGCAAGCTAACCTGAACAAAACTTATTAAAAGGATTAATATGAGAGCTTGGTAGGTACTGTAAAAGTAATATTACCTTTTAACATTGCCATGCAACGGTTTCGAAGATTTCTGAATGAAACTGCCAACCCCGTTATGAATGAAGCTGTGAAGAAGTTAGGGGTTCAGCATTCATTAAGAAAATAAATTTGAAATGATATATAAACAAAAACTGCCAGTAGAGGTTTTATTTAATTGGTATGGAAATTAAAAGAAGGACTTGCAAGGACTAAGTGCTACATTTTCAATTTTTCAAGGACTTGTAAGGCCTTACAAATGGAAAAATGAAAAATAAGAACTTATAAGGTTTGTCAGCACTGGTACGAACCCTGGCACGCTAAAAAAAAAAAAAAAAAGTCTGCTTCTCAATAAGTCTAAATGTTCACCTATCGAACTCGGCAACAGCAATGATACAATTTTATCACGTTAAAATAGAGTTAAAAATAGTAATTTTAATTTTCCCGCTTTTCACCACACATCTCTTGTAATGATTCATGAAAACTTGTAGCTCGTTTCAAAATTTCAGTTGTTTTAGTTGTTAATGTCGCAATTTACATTATTAGCAGCCAATCTCGTTCTGCATTTCAGCGTCGCGTCTCTTCTTCCTCCATGATTGCATCGTTGGTCGCTTACTCCGCTCTGGTTCAACTTACTCTTCCTGCACAGAGAAGTACTTGGTGCGCTTAACCGATAAGCTGCTTTAGCGTGCGCTATAGCAATGGCGTTTTTTTACAGACGAGCAGCGTGCACTGCTGATGATTTACGGTACCAATGGTAAAACATGCTAAAAGGTTTGCAGTCGAAAGGTAGTCACCTGTCAGTACTAAAAAGCAAAATAGCTTTTATTTTACCTTGGATTTTAAGATAATAAATATTTTGGAATACAGCAGCTGGTATTAAGGTATGCACTAGTGATGATTTTTACCTCCTGATAGAAGCGCCCGCCACACAAATTTGCTAGGCTTTCGGCGTTTCTAACCGGGTAAATACGGTGTTAGTTTTGCCCATCGGGAAAAGTCAGGGAAACATGCGGTGCAACATCTATATATATATATATATATATACATATATCTATCGCTTAGGAGCAGACTTAGCTCTGGAGCAGACTTAATGAAGGATTATTAGGGATCATGATTAAACAAACGAAGCTTCAACAATCAGCAAGAGGGCGAGCGGGCTCATTCTTGCCACAGTAGCAAAGAAAAAGGGCGAGCTGCCGACAATGAGAACGGATATGCGCTTAACAATTAAAAACAAAGACTATTACTTCAATAATGCTGACTATTAGAGCCAAGTTGAATCAGTGGGAATCAGCTAGACCGGCATATGTTACGCCCGGGAACAACTAGTAAAGCTAAGTCGGCTCATGATCGTGCTTTGAATGCATCGTCTTCTCCAAAATCTCAGAAACGCAAACAAGCCATTTAGGGCTCTGGTGTAGTTTCTAAGAAATGTCCTTTTGTAAAGAGTGTTGAATGTGTGCAGCGTTTGATGCTTAGTCCCTTCCGCACTTCTTCATGAGTCGGTTTACTATGATGTTATTGTTTCTGCCGGCCTTGGTTCTGTTCCCGAGTACGATACAATTTCGCTCGATATTGTCACGACCCCCAATCCCCGACGTAACCTTTCCTCTACTCCGGCTACTATTACTACTAAATTCGAACTCTCCGATTTTTCAGCGGAGGGCCCTGTTACAAACTACGCTTTTAGCTGCCCTCAATTGCTATTCTGATAAGATTGCTAGCATTCTCGTTTTAATGAATTTAAACGAACCCTTAAGTGGTAAGCTTTTGTTGACCATGATGATAACTTGCCTTCAGAATCGAATGAAAATGTCTTGCCCATTAAGGCTGTTAATCCTTGCTCTCATACCTCGAGCAAACTAGCAAACAACAGGCATCTGTTCTTAAATTGCTGACAAACTCCTTTCCGATGAACGCAGCTCCATTATCCGTCATGATTTATTCCAGACCTCCTACTTCAGCACATGTTCGGTAAACTTGGTCGCGGTAGCTATGGATATCGCATTCCATGTCATTTTTGTCATGCTTGTCCTACAATGTCATAATTGTTGTTAAATGTAGTTGTTGGCAAAGACCCTACAAAATCAAGGCCCATGATGTGATTTGGGTGATCAGGAATCACAGGTTGCATAGTCCTGTTGCTTTCGCTGAGCCGATTTCACCATTGGACACATTACACACGAACGAACATACTTCTTGCTATCCTTGAAGATCTGTGGCCAGTCTCCAACCTGCCTGGGCCTTGCAAGGGTTTTCATGACTTCTAGGTGGCCAGCTTAGGCATGGTCATGGTTTTCGTACAGAAGTTGAAGTCTTATGGGTTCCGGATTGTCTCCACCTTGACCTTTGGCAACTCTGTCCAGGCGCCGCTGGATCCATATAGAAAAGGACGCCTTCATCGAATATGAAGTCTTCTGGTGCCTTCTTTATGAAGTTCAGGGTTTCAGTCTTCCTTGCCTACGAGAGGTCAGAGTGCACTTTCCAGACTCTTTGCGAACGAGTCCTCTTCTTGGGCTTTCCTTACTTGCAGTTTGCTATTTATTGGAACTCTTTCCTGGTGGCTGATGTAGAGGAGCATCACATTGCCTTTTTCATCTTATTGACAGCACCCACTTAGTGCATCACAGTCAGTTGACAAGGGTAAAACGGTTAACATCAATGTAGTGTTTCCATCTTTCAACCGCTTCTAGGCAGGGACAATGATTTTCCACTATCGCGGAATTTTCAAAAAATCGCGGAATTAACAGTAAATGTTTTAGCTTGAAATTTCTTAGTGTTATGCCAACCTTACCATGAGCGGGACCATTTTAAAAATCGCGGAAAGTTTGATTTTTCGCGGAAATCCCAAATAGTCGCGGATTTTAACGGATTTGGTCTTATTTTTGGCTTTTTTTCAACAATTAGGTGTTCCGAAAGCATAAATTTAAACTTTTATGTGAATTCTATATTGTTGAGATGCACACACATTGTTGTGAACAAACAACTACACCTTTTTAGCAGTTAAGCGACCGAGCATACACCAAAATTTTAACTTTTTTCTCCTTAATATAACTTTTTATTTGGCCGCGGAAAACAACAATTTGTTCCCGCGGAATGTTGTGATTGATGGCCGCGGAAAATCACTGTCCCTGCTTCTAGGGCTGTTCATGCCTATTTTCAAAGCTTGTATAACGGGTCACTCGGTCCTTCATTATTCAATTGTTCTAACTTCCGTGTCGATAATTTGGGAGACCATTAGGCCAAGCCCAGTGTCAGACGCATAGGTTTCAATTTGAAAAGGATGGCAGAAATCTGGTATATTTAATGGAACTTAAGCTGTCAGGAGCTTCGTCTTGATCTTGTCAAAACCAGTGGAGTGTTGTTGACTTCACTTGTATGCTTTCTTCCGCAAGTTGTTGAAAACTTAGTGGCTTCCGCGTACACTCTGTCTCCAGAAATAATTTGTAAGACTGAAAAACTGCTGCAAACGCCTCTTAGTATTGGGAGCAAGGAAAGTCTTTAGAGCGAACACAATTCATTCGCATCCTTGATCCCTTCAGTTGACACAACATGGCCCAAAATCTTTATGAGAGGCAAGCAGAAATGGTAGTTTTTTCTATCGCACGGTGAAACCATGTTTCATCAATCTGCAGAACACACGCCTGATGGCTTCCACGTGCTCCTGCCACGTCTCTGTTGCGATGATAATGTCATCAACGAAGAACGTTCCGATTAGGCCATTGAGGATAATATTCATGGTCCGTTGGCACACTGCCATAGCTGCTTTTGTGCCGCAGGGCATCAACTTCCATCTGTAGGTTCCCCTGTGCGAGACAAAATTTGGGGAGTCTGTCGAGTCTGGGTGGAGCCAGATCTAGTCAAACTCCGACTCCCCACCTAAAATCGACACACACTTCTTCCCCGCAAGGGAATGAAAGATTTCTTCCTGTCTCAGTGGTGGAAAGGAGTCCGCCTTTGTCTGGTAGTTGACAATATAGTTGACAATAGCTCTCCATCCTTCACCGTTCTTCTTTTGTTTGAGGAATAATGGTGATCCCCACTCCCACTCTGTTCCTTCAATCTTGTCAGCTGCCAATAAGTCATTCAAAATATTGTGAACATCCTCTCGTTGACGATTGGAGAAAGGGTGTCTCTTCGCAATCTTGGGGCATGGTTCCCTCTAAACTCATTCATGTGCTGTCGCGGATATTCATGGAAAAAATACTTGTTCTGCAGTAAGTTCCTTCAACTCTTGGAATTGACCATTATCCAACTGGTTGAAAGCATTTACAATGGCTTTTTTGATTCGGTTGCTAGCCGCCATATCATTTTCTTCCTCGGCCTGCGTGAATCGGCTGCATCGCTTGATAGTGATACAATCTTGTGAGGGTAATCCTTCAAGCCTCTTCGTTTGCCAAGTCCATGACTAGGTAAACTTTATGCATAAAATCCAGTTCAAACAGGATGTCACCGCCAAAGTCTTTGAAAATTCTAAACTGCTGGTGTAAGTGGTCGCTTTTAAGCTTGAAGAGCATATAGGCTACGCCGCCAACTCATCGAATGCTCGACCCGTTTGCTAAGCTGAAGTCTTCTCCTCTGTAGGGTCATTTCTTGATGCAAGTTAGCTTGTCGAACCAGCCTTGCTTCATCTGCGATCTTTCTGATCCTGTTTCCAACATCGCCAGCTTACGCCACTTCCCATCTTCAGTGGAACCATGTATAGCACCGTGGGCCCGTTCGTGAAGAACAGGCGACCCTGCATTTCTGAGCAGGTTCTGGCATTCTACTTTGAAATGCTCAAGCTGAGCTCAATTTCATCACTTAATGCCCATCTTCCAATCTAGCCTGCGAGATCTTGGTGGCTGTGGGTTGTTCGGTAAATCAATGCCTCGTTGCTGCCGCTGATCACTTGTTGATGGAGCACGATTTGGTTGCTCACTTTCCTGCGAATCACTTTTAGCTTCTGGTCAAGCTCCCTCTGTCGATCTGACTGACATCTGATCCTTAGATCCCCTGTCATTCATCTGAGGTTGCTGCGAGGTAGGCTGGTTTTCTTGCTGGTTCCTAGATGGTGCCACATGACTTGGACGTCCGTCCCTGCTTCTTTTGCCGTTGGCTGACGCTCTTCCCTGCTTCCCAAAATGTCCTTGATACATTTGATTGCTTACCTGAGGGCTCTCATTCTTTCCGGCACCATGGGCCATGTACGCTGGAATGTTCTTGACTTCTCGAATGAGATCCTTCAAGGTTCTTGGGAGGTCTTTCGACAGTAGCAATCTCGGCTGGCACTGCAGCTACTCTATGATCACGTACACTACCTCATCCTAATCCCTTCACTTTTGTTGAATTTGCCGATCATCTTCCAAACGAATTGTGTTGGAGTTTCAGCCTTTTCTTGTTTCATTGCGTGGATTCTGAACATTTGTACGTGGTCAGTTTTGAGTATTAGAAACGTAGCCTTCAGACGATCCTTAGTGTCTTTCCAAGTTTGGTATGGCCCCAGCTGTACCGGCCACCACTTTCTATACTTCCCCTTCAGCGTAGTTCACATCTAGTTTTGCAGATGTCCGCTGACAACTTTCTTCCCTTCAACATACAGTTGCATGTCTATTAGCCACTGTTTCAAATTTCCTGCGTCTTCAAGTATAGGTGGTTGCATGTGAATTGAAGACAGTGTCTCCGTCAGTCCTCTTGGGAAGTCAGCTTCTGTCACTGTCTTCGTGCTAGAAGAGTCTTACTTCCTTCTTCACTTGCTCATCTCTAAAATTGCAAGATTTTTCTCCTCCTGCATCTGCTTCGCGAGTGGATGCTGCCTGCACTGTTTCCTGTGATTGTGATAATTGACTCTGCATTGTTGCCACAGCAGCACTTTGCTGTTTTGAGTTAACAATCTCTGAGCACTGTTATTTACTTGCACTGGTGCCATTATGGTCACCATCACTGTTACTAATAGCACTGCTATTCGCCAATACTGCTGTCAACAGCAGTGGTATTAAGACTGCCACTTGTAGCATCTTTGGTATTGTCAGCAGCACTGGCATCAATTGCACTGTGATAATCAGCACTCTTATTATTGGCACTATAGCTTCTGGTGCTAACTGGGAGCTTGCTATTAGGCTGGGTTGCTTTGATCGGATTCCCAAAGAAAACCATCAATAAAATTTTCTAAAGGAAGTTTTCAGAATTGCCGACATGTTTCACGAACTGTTAACTGTTAAACAACATAAGCTACTTTTATGGTAGTTTGTTCAGCTTGTATTAAGGTTAGCTGCAGATTTGATTGTAAGCTAGCGTTTTGCATTTCAGTTCAGTGCCGTGCCAACAATTTAGTAAAACTGTAATTTTTTGGGTTTTGCGTAAGCTGTGTTACAGAACTGGCTAAGATATCATTATTAGATTTGCACCAGTCTTTCATTTTATAAAAAATGGGAACTACATCATTGCTATTTACGCAGATTTTAACATCATTCTCGTTTCAATTGCCCTCAAAACCCATGCTTATGGTACCATTGACGAACACCTTTTCGTGTGTCGACCCATTGTATCTTTCATCCTTGCCTATGTCGCCATGAGAGCACGCAGTAACGTGTGTCATCCTCTTGCATCTTTCTACTTTGCATCACCACTGACACCAACCACGATCTCATTATTGGAGCTACTCACGATGCTAGAACCATTTTCCCCACTAATATTTTCATTTAAAATTAACGGAATTCGTGCCAAGAATCTCTGCATTGGTGAACTCTCACATTTTCATTCAGAAAATTTGATCGCTTCCACTAGCGTTTTATTAATGAGTGTCACTTTGTTTAATCTTAGCTTCAAGTTAATAATTTCTACAGCATGCATTGCTCCACGTCTTGTGCACTAATGCATCAGTTCACCTGTATGGAATTGCATTGGGCATGCATAGAGTTTACTATGATGTCACCAACACACAGCTATGCAACCATTAGGGATGTGCAAAACTCGAAATTTCGAGTCGAGTTCGAGCTTGACTTCGTTGTATAAACTCGACTCGATCCTAAAACTTTAAACTCGAAATTTTCGAGTTTCGAGTTTTACGGTGTATCGCGATGGGAATCTCGTTACTCCTTTTCGCTTTTGTCAGTTAGTCTGAGACGTTCTCACTCCTACAACCTTTAGTTTGGGACAGAGGAGATGTTGAGTTTTAGCAAAAAAAGATCGTAATATCTTCAGCAAATTGCAACAAAACTTACCACATTTACTTACGTTTTGTAGAAAAAATGCGAAAAACTGTGGAATATTTCTTGTAGTTATATGATGACTGTCGTGTGGGTAGTGTTTTTGATAAAGGAAAAACTAATTTATTTGGTTCAGCGTTTGCATGGTTCCTACCAAAATACTGAAAGAATTTCCCCTGTGTTTTCCAGGTTTTCAAAGTAGTTGAGGTTAATTTCCAAGTTATTTACCGTAATTTTTAGAAGGAAATTTTTTTCACAGGCAGGTTAACTTGTTTCTAGGGCTGACATGTTGCAAGAAATCAGGTCTATTTATTGAACTTTTAGGTTTCAACACAAAAATATTAAGATATAATTTTTACCACAATGTCTTAACATACTGTGTTTAATGCACTTTGGCCTTGGCCCAAAAACCTGGCTTTGCTCTTCTCCCGGAGTTTTCCAGGTGTTTTGTGAAAAATCATATAATTCCCCGAGTTATGGTTTGTAAAACCATACTCAAAACTCGAACTCGACTCGAAACTCGATACTCAACCCCCAACTCGACTCGAACTCGACTCGACTTGAAAAAGTTGTGATCGCACACCCCTAGCAACCATTGATATGTAATGCCTAACATCTAGATGATACCTATCTCAAGCCAAGCGTTTCTAGAGACTTCGCACAATTTCCGCTATCAACAAGGCGCATCTCGTTACCTGGCAAGTTATTGATGCTGAATCGCGTTGCATAATGGGAAACACTTTTACCTGCATAAACTTGCCTCACTGAACTGGGATGAGGACAAGGTACACCGTCACACCTGACTGAGTACTAACGCTATTTTAGTGTTTACGTGTGTTGTAATTAAACTTGAAAAAGTTGTTTTGATTGTTCATTATGTTATCGCTTAAACATACTAGCTATTTAAGAGCATTGAGCAATGCAGATAGCGTGGCGTAACTAATTCTTGCTAAATCTTGTGTAACTAAATCTTGCTTCTGAACTTGCTGTATAGCCCATGGCCATGGACTGCACAATCGATAAGCATTTCGAATTTGAAGTTTAAAATCTTTTCAATTGCAAGAAAAACTACTTGAATTTTTCTGTTGAGCGCATACCATGCAATGGTTTGCAGAGTCCCTTCTCTGGCTAGTGATAAAACAGAACATTCTTATCGTTTGGTCCTCCATGTACTTTGGTGGATTGTCGACCATGTTTTCTGGTTAGGCCTATCGGATGGGGCTATCTCATGCACTCACCACTATCTTTCAAAAGTTCATCAAGGATCTCGCGGTCACTACGTTAACATCTTTACATTTAGCACCATATATCTGTGAGGATTTACCTTGCCCAGAAGACACACCTCCAGATGTTGTTCACACACTTTCTATCTTAACTTCCACTGTCCTTCTTCCACTCTGGATTGCTGCACTTACATTCACCATCGCCAGAGAGACATGATCTTCCTCTTAGCAGTCAAGAATGCAATGAAGATGTCATCACTTCACATCACCAGTCTTCAAAATGTTATAGCGAACAAAATTTCGAAAAAAAGAGATCCCAACTACAGACTGATGCCTCCAGATGTCCACTTGCAAGAAACTGTTTGCCTATGGGGCCCTCCAACGGTCGGCATCTTCATAACAAGTCAAAACCATTGACTCCCAAGCTACGTGAATCCACTCCCGGATCCAGAAGCCTGGGAAACGGATGTCTCGACAACACCTAACGTTCATTTGTCCTGGAGAAGATTGCCAAAGACAGAAGGAATTTTCAATGTGATAGCTTAAAAACGTCTAGATTCATACTCTGGAACGTAGCAGACGATATTACTTACGTACGGAGGAAAATACGCAAAATTCCAGACAGGCAAGAACGATATAACAATTCTTGGCGAATTTTCGATAGTCAATTTGCTGTTGATGGAGAAACCTAGCCAACTATCATCTTCAGGCACGTAATAAAACTCCAAACACTACCACCTATTTACAGTCCATTAGAATTTGAAATTGGCATTAACTTGGCCTCCGATATTTACAAGGTATATACAATGAAGGTGCGCGACGCTCATGTAGTGCCTCCGAGATTTTGAAGGCCGTGACTCCACTTTTTTCTCAGACGGCCTCTGAAATCAGCATCTAGTAGGACCTGGATTGAAGGGTTAGATGGTCCCTGGATATTCATCAGCACGGCCTTCTCACGGATGTGGTGTTGAATAGCCAGGGATTCGAGGCCTCTCAGGTGTGAGTCTCTGCTCGAGTTTGAAATGAGCAACGTTTCAGTTCCTTCCCAATGGATGCTGTGTGAGGTGTCCATCTGGTGTACAGCGATGCCGTTTGTATCTTTCTGGTTCCTGGTATCACTCATATGTTGTTTTACTCGTGCCCTCATACCCTTACGTGTCTCACCAATATAGACGGCATCGCAGTCAGCACATAGTACACGATACACTCCTTCTCTCGTGTTCACATGACTTTTGACTGCAGCGAATAGAGCGGAGTCAAAGTACGTGAGTTGTTTTGTGAATCGTGTATTAAACACCCATGGGCTTGTAAAATTAATTTGTCTAAATTTGGGCGGTGGGTGTTAAAAAGAGAATTGCCGCAGCAATAGCTAAATTCAGTTTCTATTGCTTAACAGGTGTGTGTGCAGGTGTGTGTTTGGATGAGGCATCCGTCCAAGTGAGGAAACGAGTTTCAGAGGCAAAGAGTGGGGCATCAGAAGTTGGAGAACGTTCAGATGATGCGATAACCGAAGGTTCTAGAAACGGTGAGGGTAATGGTGAGGGAGCAGTTTCATGTAACGTGGCAATCGAGGGAGACGGCTCCTGCGACGAGGAGGAGGGAACCGCAGGGGATCAGAACTGCGAAGTCGACGGAGCATTAAGCAAGCGCCGAGTACGTGATCGCGCACAATAATATGCCCTCACGGAGGGGACGTTGGGATTGGCGATACCAACGATGATTATTTTTGAGTAATTCGTAATTGATACGCAAAGTGTGATATTTCCTTCACATGAGTTCAAGTTCATTGCAGTAGGCCTCGTTAGTCGCTCTAAACACGGAGTTCTCAGTTCGAACATCTTCTGTGGCAGCAGCTGAAGCTTGAAGTGTGGGAAGTGGAGCTGTTGAAGCACGGAGTGAAGCGAGTTCTACTGCAAAACGTTCAGTAAAGGACAAAACAAAACTGATGTTGAAATCTAAGTTTTCTTGCTCACGTGCGGAGAGGTGAACACCACGGAGTAGAGCCTCTTCGCAAGATCGCAGCCGATGGAAAGAGTGCAGCGGGCAGCGAGGAGGGTAATAAGGGCGTCGTAGAAGGTGAAACCGCTTCAAGGGTGGTGATAGGACGGTTGGAGACCGATGAGCATGGAGGAACCATGAGACGTACCTGTTTGGGGATCAACGACTTGCGAGGAGCTAAGGGTTGCGAGGGCTTTTTTAATACGTACTGGTTGACGCGGAAGCCCCGACAAACCGCTGGATCCTGGAACTGCGGGAATCGCATCAGTGGATGGAAGCGATGGTTGTACAGGCTGGTGAGTCTCGGGCAGCACGGAAGGTAGGTTCGTAGGCGAAGTGTGTGAAAGTTGAAGAGCTCTCTTTTGAGCTGCTCTAATAGAACGTTGACGGGGATGTCTTTGTTTCCTCCGAATGGCGATCCACTTCGTTGGGGAAATAGTAATGCAGATCTTACACCCTTCTGCTCTCCATCGCATTCACGGTGCTTCTGGCAGCAAGGGTGCGGATCGAAGTGTATCGTTTTTGCCAAAAATCCAAGGCAACGACAGGGTTTAGGCGAAGGCACATTGGGAACCGGGGGCAGCGGTTCCTCCGAAGACGAATAGTCGGACATGATGCGTCTTGACGAGACGGGAGTGACACTGCGAAGCGTGGGAAGAGACAAAGCGACAACGGACTGAGTACCCTTGGTGGCAAAAGTAGGAACCAGCGTCAAAGGGCAATCGGTAATCGTAGTTGTAGTATGTGAGGATTGACGTGGCAATCGAGTAGGTAGATTGTTGCTTGTGGCGGATAGCTTAGTGGTACTGTTGCTATACAGAGGTAGGAATGTTGGAGAAGCTTATTAAAATGCGGAATGCCTCGCGATTTCACGTGTCACCCGTGCGACAGGCACCGTGCTAATGTATTTTATTGTTCCATCGTTAATATCTGCACCGGCCGAAATAAAGTTATTTCTTCCATTTAGTAACGAATAGATCAATTAAAGATAAATTCTGGACATAATACCATGCTATCCAACGTGCGGTAGTTGATAATATAACATTAATTACAATTACCGGCCTTGATGTGCTGGTGTAGTAAATCCAAGCTGATTATTGACAATAAGATGAAGGGAACCTCCAATAGCAAAGTGAGGTACTTCAGATAACATAAGTGTTTCCATGATGATGCCCTACAAACAAGACATCATTCATTTTAACTACAGTCTTTTTTTTTATACGCACATTAAAACTTATTTAGCATGAAGGTTAACACACCTGTCCAGTAAAAGCACCATCTCCATGAACCTGGATGCACAAAACTTTGTCCCCTTTGCTATCCGCAGTATCGTAGGCATAGTCACCATCTTTTAAAACCATTTGACGGCTGCGAGCCTTTCCTACAGCAACTGGACTAACTGCCTACAAAGAATAATGACATGTAACGAAATATCAAATACAGTATTACAACGATCACATGAAAAACTACATACCTCCAAATGCGAGGGATTTGGCAACATTGTAGCATGAACAGTTTTTCCAGCGATGCTGAGATCAACAGAACTGGCTATAATGGAAGAATAAATATTAACTCCAAGCTGTTAAAATGACCGACCCCATTGAAAAATGCACATCACAAACATACAGCCAATAAAAGACCGACTGAAAACATCCGTTTTCTGCTGACAAGAGCACTTGTATATGGAGATTCACAAAGCGCACGAGTTTGGCTTCTCCTGCAGGCTCCCACAGAGACTAACCATCTAAACACCTTGATCGTGGTGCAACAAACACACCATTTGAACACCTTTAACACCTCTGCACACCCTAAAACCGATTTGTTGAAAAATCGGAAAAATGAACGCTAAAGTCAAAACGTAGCACTCTGTTCAGTTGCTTTGGCGAATTTTCGATGAACTTCTTATTAAAGGACGGTAAAAATTAATAATAGCAACGTTCATCTTCATCAGGTTTCTTTCTAGTTGTAGTAGGAACTCTGTTTACATCTTGTCAAACTCGTACTTGCTTGGAAATTAAACCGTCGCTCTCGCACTCCGACCCCTGATCTTTACGATGTTTGTTGCGTTGCGTGCTCCACTTTTTCTCGAGTAGCCTGTCAAGCGGTTATCTAGAAGGCGCACCATTGCCAGTAAAACTGCATGTGTCTTGTGGTAGAACAAAGTAAGGTTTAAACATAATTATTAAGTTATTTTTAAGTTTGTTACACGTAAACGTGGAGGATGCGCCAGTAAGCTGCCTGAAAGCTAAGCGTTCGCATTCATACGCGCTCAAGTACGAAGGAAAATTAGCAAAAATAATCATCAAAATTAAGCAAAACTCCTAAATTTCGAGCAGGAATGACCACTGAATGTCCGTAGAAACGTTCCTACTGCATGACATTGGGTTTACAAAAGTTATTAATGCTGGATGGCAAAAAGAAACTGGGCAAGCACATGGCGTAAAAAAAAAAGGTCGCCGGTAACGGTCAAATTTGGCGGTTGCGATTGCACCAACAAAATCATTTGCAGGAAAAGTCATTTAAGCAGCACTATATCTTAATAAGTCAATCCGGAATCTTACGAATGATTCATAGGGATACTCACAAGACATGTGCAAGGTACAGTGAACACATTTTCAAAAGTCATAGCCACGAAAATTCTGAAAATTTGTTGGAGACGTGACACGATAGTTCTTGCTCACTACCAATACTCACGGAAAAAAAGCCAAAAATTCGGATGTTCGGAGCGCCACTTTGCGGCAAGCTTTCATCCTTGGTGCTGCCGCAGTTAATGCCTCGGATTAACTTAGTCGGATTACGTGAACAATTGGCATTTATTCTCATCAATAAACGCTTTGCTCACCTGGGCGTCGATTCTCAGATCGGGTGATTGCGGCCATTCTCTTGCTCTCTCAACCGTCAACTCTCTACTGCTTACTTGCATCTCCCACCTGGTGGCGAACTCTCGCATGAGGCGAGTGGCGTTCAATGCCCACTGAGAACTCGCCACAATACAATATGACTAAGCCAATATTTACTGCTGAGCTATGATTGATGATCTTGTGTTCAGAGCTCCACCCTGATCCACTCAGCTAAATATCGTTTGTAATCCTGGCCTATTTTTGTAACACAAGTTTTAAGTTTGAAATTAGAAAACGACTGAATTCAAGGAAAATAATGTTGATGAGAAGAAATAAACCTTTTGGGCCACGTGTCATGTAACAGACTGAAAATAGCGTCATCCATGTTATTTTCCTAATCCCAAGTTACTGTTAAAGGTACTCAAGGATCGTTTAGGACACAGTTATTGCCTAGTCACTAGTGTTTGTGTAGTCTCAAACATGGCAACTCCCTCATTCCGTATACAAATGTTGCACCTTCCATGTGGGAAACCTTAATCCCTGTTGTTTGTACCTTCTCGACCACTCCCAGCGTACCCTGATGTTTCTGACCTTGGGATCTTGGTTTTCCAGAGATTTGAAATCTTCACTTCATTGTAGGAAAATCTGTACTATGGCTTATTCCAGGTCTGCCATTGTGCACAGTTGTTTCACCTCTGAGGATGTCCCTACTAAGATATGGGTAATCAGGGTCTACGTAGGCCCATCCTTGAGTATGCTACCCCGGTTTGGTCGCCATATCTTATAGGGGACATTGACCGTGGATCGAACGAGTATAGCGTCGGTTTACGAAGAATTTGCCAGGATTCAGGGAGCTTAGTTATCGAGAATGGTTGGAAAAACCGGCCTTGAACTCCTAGAACTTCGTAGATTGAGGTTCGACCTCATCCTCGTCTACAGGATTCTTCGTGGGCTTTTCACGGCTGATCTACCATTTTTTGATCTAGCTCCCCAGGCTATTAATACACGTGGCCATGACTGGAAACTAGTGTTTCCTACCTCCCACATGGAATGCCGCAGACATTTTTTCTCCGTTCGTGTTGTTCCCATTTGGAACGCGCTGAGCAGCGACACTGTTGGTGCACCAACTCTTTCTGGCTTCCACTCGAAACTACGCAGGGAGCCATTACATAAATGTCTGAAGCGCCCTCTACCTTCTTCCCTGTAACTCTTTTTTCTTTACTCCTTTTTTTTCTATCGCAGGAGCAAAGTAAGTGGTCTCACACCCCTTCTGCCGTCCTTCCACTCCGTTGTAAACGTGTTATTATTACTGTTATTATTATTATTATTATTGTTAAAAGCACTACTGTGATTTAAAAAAAATGATGCAGCTTAATAGAAGAAAGAGCACACAAAACCACAAAGAAGAACACAACAAATGTTCACTTAAATTTTCGGCGAATAATTGCGTTCGTCTTCTTCAGAAGTATGTTAGAAAAATACGAGTCACTACATCGTCCTTTTGAAATTCGTGCAAGATGTGAGAACCACTGATCTAAATCGTGCGTCCGTGACCTTGACATTAAATTGTCCGTGACATTGACGACCAAGTTGGTGCTAAGATTCAAATCTAACACACACAACGACTGTCATCTCAGGGCACTGGAGTCTCTTGCGATCAAACATTTCTCCAAAAATAGCATACTACTCATGAACATCCAGAATCCTCCTTATGCAAACATTGATCGCCTAGTGCGGCCAATTCTCGCGTCAAAATTTGACAGAAAGTGGGCACTCCAGATGCAACGCACGATTTAGATCAGTGGTTCTCACATCTTGCACGAATTTCAAAAGGACGATGTAGTGACTCGTATTTTTCTAACATACTTCTGAAGAAGACGAACGCAATTATTCGCCGAAAATTTAAGTGAACATTTGTGGTGTTCTTCTTTGTGGTTTTGTGTGCTCTTTCTTCTATTATGTCGTGTCTAAACCACAGTAAACGCCGGTTACCGGTTTTTGCATAATGATGTAGCTTATGTGAGAGAGAAATATGATGCTTTTAGTTAATTTTGTGACAGAAAAATCTAAGATTTAGGGGGTGGGCTTTAGCTCCGTCGTTTCATGATTTTGACCTAGCAGCATTTTAGGGGGGTGAGATTTAGCTCCAACTGGGCGTTTAATACACAATTTACGGTATTGAACTTTATTTTAAAACTGTAGCTTAAATAAATTTAAATTTGAGGCAAAATTGGAATTTGAAAATTGTTGAAGCCTACTGAGATTCTACCTTTGTTGGCTTGGTGCAGGAGAACTTCTTTATCTTTAGTTTTTGCGGTAATGGTATTGATAATGATACCAACTTCTTGTTTTTATGACAGGGCTGGGGGGACCTGGGAGTGCCCCCTCCCCAAACCAACGGGTCAGTCAGCCGTAAATGTTTTTAAGGAGGGACCCCCATAAAACAACGGCTATAAAAACAATAGGCCAGTCAGTCGTAATTTTTTTTGCGAGCGGAACTTTGTCCCCCCCCCCCCAAAAAAAATGGCAACGAGGAGATGCTCGTTGGCAGGAAAAGTCCTCTGCTCCCTACCAAAAGAAGCCTTATTTGGGACCACAAGCTCAAGTCCTTGCAGACATGTGTGCAACCTAGCGCCTACTACTGCCCCCAGTACTACCACCTGCAGCATGCGTTGCCATCTTCTCCCTTTTGCCATACAAAACAGGCCGTAACCAAGGCAGATTTTATTTATGCCTAACTATTTCAAATACTGGGAGAGCGGCAGAGGGAAAATCTGAGCACACAATGGGAGGATGTGAGGAATCAGGGGAATTTGGGGTGGAAGGGGGGTTTGCGTTGGTGGCCCTTATTAATTCAAGCTGCCAAGTATTTCGCTTGTGCATGCGGGGACCAGCTACACCGCGTATGCATCTTTTGGAATCGGACCATATCAGGGTTCATGACCAGAGTTTACATAGACCCCATCTGCAACAGCGCCACAACTTGAAGGGACTGAAGATGACCGGAACAGTTAACGATTGCTACAAAACCCTTCGAACCCTTTTTGGCTGGTCACAACATTCTAACAGACGTGGCCAACTGGAAAAGATAAAAGACCGTTTAAGGGCATGGTATATGGTATGCAACGACCCTGTTGAACGCATGGTGTATGTGACGGACATGCACTCTTGCTTTTTAAACGGGTGGTATGTGTGATGGGGGGGGGGGGGGAGCAGAGTTAACTGCATGGTTTGCGACACACCCAAGCTTGGGTAATCCCACTAAAGTTGTACCTGTCCATGGCTCTGCAGACCTCAGATTTTTGAGCAGACCAAACTTTTATATCCAAGATAAACAACAGGCAAACAACACTCCTACTACCCGAAGTCGTATAAAACGACGCATCACTGCTATTAAAACTCAAAAATTGATGCTACCCAAATGGCACAAACTAAAACTGGTGCACGAATCCCTGCCATGGAGAACACACGCCATCTGCGTGCCCCTCTTTTAATAAGTGATGCACAATAGGCCTGGAAAAATCATTATTATCTTTTGGTTATCCACTAAACTACATGTTCCACCCCAACATTTAATGTATGAAACGAGTTTTTGCACTGAAACGTACTTATTTTAATGCATTCCAGTTCAGAATAATAATACGGAGTACGCTGTCCGGCTTTTAGCACCGACCATACCTGTTTCTCACTTGCTCCATCTCTCCTGAGTGCAATATCTCTTAAGTTATTCAACACCAACAAATTCCAGTTTTTCTTCAGTTTTCATTTTTTTTTTTGGTGTTGCGTACGTCACATAAGTCAATATGATCGTAAACCAAAGTAAAAATGCCAAAAAATTGGTAATTAGTACGTTATTCAATAATATCAATTAGCTCTCAACCACCAAGATCTCTAGACAGTACTCTTTGCCCAGAATACTTTGTGAATGAACGCTAGGCTTCGCCCTTGTTATTCAATAATGGTGGCTGCAACTGGGCTGCACTGATTGGCAGTGTACCATTTCGTTTTCCACAAATTAGAATTATTTCCTCATGCACCTGGTGATACCAACTAGACGCCCACTCGACCTCCCGGTTTTATAAAGAACATTTTGCCGGCCCCCAGCCTGGCCGGCTAAAAATGGTTTCTTTTTGCCAAAAACATACTTAACCTGGTAATTTTAGCATTACATTCCTCGAATGTGATGTTCCCATGGAGGTTTCTTCCAGTTTGTAGACGCCTGCTTGCATCCCATATAAAATCGACAGCGCGCACGCTATCGGCATTCATTTTACTCTCAATGTGTCAGGCGGTGACTCGAGAGGGGAGGCAGGGCGGGAGTTAAGGTTAAGTATGTTTTAGGCAACAAGAAACCATTTTTAGCCGGCCAGGCTGGGGGCCGGCAAAATGTTCTTTCTTTATTGCCAAAACATCTTAACCTGGTAATTTTAGCATTACCAGTTGACCTCGTCAAAGTTGGTGGTGGGCACCGTCTGACCGAGCGCCCCGGGATGCAAGCAGGCTTTCCCCCATGAATTCTTTATCCACAAGAGAAAAATTCGCACTTTATTCAGAACAATTTGGGCTTTGACAGGAATTTGGTCTATTTCGTGGGAATTGGTGGCCCTGAAAAGGACCGTTGTTTGAGGGTCTTGCTTCTAGCTGGAGGGATCTTGCTTCCCTCATGGATCTTGCTTCTGTTTCGTTCTGAGTGCTTAAGGGGGTTTGACCACGGTTCTGGCTGCGACGATCGGATCCAGCCGGTGTAGTCCGGATTCATCCTTTGTCATGTCCCTTAGGTAGTGGGACGTGAAGGTGGATTGGTGGCGCCGCGATGCTGCTGCTAGGATTTCTTCGATTGGTGTGGCATTGTGGTGGGCCCAAGATGTGGAGACAGCTCGTACTTCGTGCGCCGTTATTCTCATGCTCTTACTCAATCCGTGCTTGTCGTAAGCTGCTTCGATTGTTTTCTTGATCCAGCGTGACACCATGGGGGCTGTTGTTTCGCCGCTTTTGGAGGCCTACTGGAAGGAAGAGTTGATTCCTGCCTTTCCGTATGTCTTCGTGTTGAGTGCGGGCTAGGTAGAAGCGGAGAGCTCTGACTGGGCAGAGGAGGCGTTCAGGTTCGTTCCCAGTGAGGTTCGAGAGGGCAGGGAATGTTATGGGTTTCGAGGGCTCGGATGGTTTTTGAGTTTTTGCTCTGAAGGACGCTCTTAGGAAGAGTGTGACTGATGAGAAATTCGGGCCGAAGATGCAGTATGCCGGTCTGCCGAAAGGGCTTGAATCTCAGAGCATCTTAGACTTGCTGCCAGTGTTACGAGGAAGACAGTTTTGCATGGGTTCATAGGGGTTCTCCATTAGTGATTGTAAGACGATGGAGAGGTCCCAGCCGGTGACGGAACGTCTAGTGGTAGGACGGTCGTTTTCGTATGAGCGTAGTAAGGCAGAAATTCGGTAATCTTCCAGTAGGGCAGTGCAACCGACAGCTTTGAAGACGGAGTTTAATGCAGACCGATAGACGAGGATGGTGTAGCCTTTGAGTTTGTCGATGTTGAACAGGTCACCGAAGAAGCTTAGGAGTTCGAGAAGAGAGGGGTTGAGTGGATTTGTGCGTTTTGCGATACACCAATGAATCCATTTAGACCAGTGGCTGTCATACATGCGGTTTGTTGAATCTCTGGTTGCTTTGGATGCGATGCGTTCAGCCTCTTCTTGATGAATGCCAGCCTTTTTGAGGAGTTTGATGATAGTAGCCACCCGTGTAAGTTTAGGAGTGGGATGTTCGGGTGTAGTTTTGTTCCCTTTTGTTGTGACAGAAGTACTGGTAGAAGAGGGAGACTTCTTAGAGTGTCGACTGTTAGATTTAGGAGGAGTGGGAACCAGGCTGCAGACGGCCAGAGGGGGGCTATTAGGATGAATAGACCCTGGCTCAATTCGATTTTCCGAAGTACTTGTGGAAGCAGTTTGAAGGGTGAAAATAGGTAGGCGAACAGGTTGTGCCACGGGAACGTGAGAGCGTCTACTGCTACTGCTGAGTCGTCCTGAATTGGGCTGATGTAGTGGGGAAGTCTGGCATTGTGCCTCGTGGCGAATAGATCCAGCATTGGTCTGTTTCAGATGTTGAAGAGAGATTCGCAGATGGATTTCTTGAGGCACTATTCGCCTGCTGGTGGTTTCAGGCGTGTGAGAGAATCTGCAATCACATTCCTGTTGCCTGGGATGTGAAGCGGTAGGAGGGTGATGTTGTGTGGGATGCACAGATTGAAGATTTCCGTCATTAAGTTGTGGAGCGATCTTGATTTCGTTCCGCCTTCTTTCCTGATGTAGGCTAAGGCTGTTGTGTTGTCCACCTGGATCTGTATGACCTTGATTTTGATGAGTGGAAGGAAGTGCCGGAGGGCTAGGAGGATTGCACGTAGCTCCAGTCCGTTGATGTGGTCTTTGAGGGTGGCAGGCCACAAGCCGGAGATTTCCTGGTTGTTTAGGTGTGCTCTCCAGCCAGTGCTTGATGCATCCGTGAAGATTCGGTGGTCGGGTGGTGGTTCCTGTAGAGGGACGGATTTCGACAGGTTTGTGACGTCGGACCACCAGAGGAGGGATTCGAAGGGGAAGTCCTTGTTGAGCGGGATCTGTCTGTCCGGATTGTTTTGCTTGATTGAGTGGTTGTTTATCCGGTAGTGATGGAATGGTCTTACCATCCACCGTCCGTAAGGGACCAGGTTGGCCATTGCGTCCATTTTTCCGATGAGGGAGTTCACTTCCCGGACGGAGAAACTTGGTTGGAGGCTGAGAGCCGGATGTGATGTAGGAGATCCTCTATGCGTTCTGGAGACGGGGAGATTGATGCCGAACGTAGGTTGAATGATGCTCCGAGGAACGTAAAGACTTGTTCTGGGAGGAGTCGTGACTTTGCTAGGTTTACGCCAAATCCCAGGCTGTTCAGCAAGTTGATGGTTTTGGCCTTGTTGAGTTCCAATTGAGACGGATCTGGGTTGTTGAGGGCCCAGTCGTCGAGATAGGCATTGGCTTGTATTTGGTGCTGGTGAAGGTTCGCCAAGATTGGTTTTAGGACTAGGGTGAAAATTCTTGGAGCTGCATTCAGGCCGAAGGGAAGGCAACGGAATTCGAAGACTTTCTGGTCGTAGATGAAACGAAAGTAGTGGGTGATTGCTGGATGAAGGGGGATGTGAAGGTAAGCGTCTTCTAGATCGATGGTGACTGTCCAGTCGCTCTGCGTGAATGAATGGCGGATGGAGTCTAGGGTCTCCATCTTGAAGTGTTCGTTTTGGATGAACTTGTTGAGGGGCTTCATGTTGAAAATTAGGCGTAGACCTCCTGATTTCTTTGGGCGGGTGAAGATCGAGCTGTAGAAACCCGGGCCTGGGTTGGGGATTTGTCGTACCGCATTCTTCCGTAGCAACTCCGAAACTTCGTGCGACAGGGGAGCTGTCTTTTGGGGCGAGAAGTCCCATGGAGGGGATGGCGACAGTGGCGGTTGGTGTAGGAACGTCGGATGAAAGCAGCGTTTTATTATCGACAGGATTTCCAGGTTGGTGGTTAATTTTCGCCAGGCAGGGAGAAAATGGCGTAATCTGTCCCCGACCGGGAATGAAAGGGCTGCCGGCTTCGTTGTTGAGGAGTGGCAGTGACGTCCGGGCGGCTAGAGGATGCCGTGTTCCTGTGCCAGTCGTCGGCGGGGCGGGGGTTGGCTTGTCTGTTCCATGAGAACGGGCGGTTCGAGGGCATGGATTGCTTTTGCGGCCTTGGTTTCTTTGAGACATCAAAATGAGGAGCGAGTGTCGGGATCTGGCCCCGAAAAAGAGTCTCAGACTCGTGGATCGGTTGATTTCTCAGACGATGTCGTGTGGAGAAATTCAGGTTGTTTACCGACGACAGGGCGATGTCGTGAAGGAGGAGGGTGTTGTTGAAAGTGCTCTTGTCGCCCAGTTCATGGCGTGGTAGGTGGCAAACTTGGCCTTTTGGAAGAGTTGGGAAATCAGGGACGGCAAGTTCTTGAGCTCTTCCGGAGGATTGTCGGACGACAGCTTCTCACATAGGGCGTTAATAGCCGTGTGTAGGACGTCAGCTTGGGAGGCCGCCCGCAGGCTTAGCCGTAGACATTTGTCGTTTTCGTACAGCACGAAGGTTGGAATGTCGGCCTTCTTGGGTATGGACATCGAAGTGCTGAAGTCCATCTTGATTTCGCTGCAAATGAATTCGCATTCCGGGTAGGTTTCAAAATTGCGGGGGTTTGTGGCCCCGTCTCCAAAGGACCTGAAGAAGCCGTTTTCATGGCCAGGACATGGCATCGGGGGTTCCGTGTCGAGAAAGAGGGGATCGCCTTTGCCTAGAATGGAGCCTTCGTTGCAGAGTAGACACGTTAGGAGTGTCGTAGACTGGCCCAGGAGGCAGCGGGGCTTGGCGTCCTTGTCTCTGGAGGCGAATCCAAGGCCTGTCGTTAGAATCTGGAGGCGAATCCAAGGCCACGGTTGATGACGGGGGCGTCCGGTGCCTTTGAGGGCTTGAACAGGAAGCAGTCCGGGACCGTCTGCTCGACAGTCTTTAAAAGAGCTGCGAGCGATAGGGTGGCTTCGTCAGGAGTGTCGTCCGGGAACCTGATGCGTTTCTCGGCAGTAGGGGCGGGCGACAGCGGGTAGTGCGACGACAGTGTGTCGTCCAGCTTGCGCTTGGGTGCCGAGGCCGGCGGAGGGGAATCGGCACGCCTGTGCCCTTCGTGGCTTGAGGTGGATGCGACCCAGTCCTGGGTGCGGGCCTTCCG